>PVIA01009112.1:0-64327 GCA_004024845.1 Tonatia bakeri | reverse complement strand
GGACAAGAAGAGGAAGTTAAAGAGGCCGAAGGTGAGCAGTGCGGGCCCAGGAGAAAGGCTTGGGGCGGTGGGGGCCTTCTCCCCATGGCAGTGGCGGGGACGGCTCGCAGGGAGATGGGGAGAAGGGGTTCATGGGGGGAAGACAGGTGTGGTGCCCTCCTCAGTCCAGAGAAGCTGCCTTGGGGCTGCCCCGCGGGAGAGGGGCCAGTGTTGAGGTCCCCACTCGGGACAGGGCTCCCAGGAGCCACGTCTGTGCATGAGGCTCTTGGAGATCAGGCAGAACTGCCCCCAGGGTGCGGGGTCTGTGGGGCTGACATCCCGAGGCACAGCCAGCGCACACAGTGGGTCACTGCCGTGGTCAATGTCACACCTCCGGGGTGTGGGGAGCGGCCAGCTGGGCTCGGAACCCTGTCCCCAGGGTGTCAGGGCCCTGGAAGCCCCTCTGAGAGGATGTGCAGCGCTTGCCACCCCTGGGGCGCTCCTGGAGCCAGGGGCTCTGGAGCTGGAAGGGACTCACTGTGCAGAAGGGGAGACAAGGGGAGACAGAGGCCCACGGGACCCAGCTGGCCAGGGCAGAGCTGGGCCCTGATCCGGGGCCTCCTGACCTGGCAGCCCTGCACCCCTCTCCTCTCCAGATGGCCCTGTGGAGGAGTCCAAGCCTAAGCCCAGGTGAGCAGGACACGCCTGCGGGGAGGCCCTGGCAGCAGAGGGCCACTGAGGGAAAGTGGCAAGGTCTTCAGGCTGGGCGTGGCAGGCACACACCCAGGGGACACAAGTCCAGGTTCAGGGGACAGACTGAGGCCAGCCCAGCCTGACACCCAGGCTGCTACCTGTCCAGCAGCACCCCTGCCCGGCCACCTGCCTGCACACAGCGGCCCCACACAGACCCGTGGGCGTGCAGGAGGCAGAGGCACCCTGGCGCACCTGTCTCGGGGCAGGGGCCAAACCGCAAGGCTCCCAGGTTCTGGGGAGGGTCTGTGGGGCCAGCCTCGAGGACCTGGAGTCCGACAGGCCCCTTGCCCGGTAGCAGCCACTCCCTCCCCAGGTCTCAGGGCCGGCCCCTGAGATTCACGGCACCAGTGCGAGGACAGAATGGGAGCGTCCCAGGGGTGGCAGTCTAGCTGTGACACAGAGGTGGCCGTGCTCTACGGAAGGCAGGGCCGCGGCCTTTCTGGCCGGCGGGCGCTCAGGGCCCCTCCTTCTCTCCTGCAGGCCCTTCATGCCCAACCTGGTGCCGCCCAAGATCCCCGACGGAGAGAGAGTGGACTTCGATGTGAGTGGGGGCTGCGGGGAGGGCGGGCCTGGCTGGGGTGGTCCCAGGGCCCCCAATGGCCAAGCGGGACCTTATGACCTGCGGGCTGGGAGAGGATGTCTCGGGAGGGTGACCAGCAAGGCTGGTAGGCGTTACCCGGCCAGGTCCCAGGGGAGGATGAGGGGCCCTGCTGCACCCCCTGAGCTCTGGCGCCCCCGCAGGACATCCACCGGAAGCGCATGGAGAAGGACCTGAACGAGCTGCAGACGCTGATCGAGGCGCACTTCGAGAACCGGAAGAAGGAGGAGGAGGAGCTCCTGTCCCTCAAAGACAGGATTGTAGGTGTCCCCTATCCCTGCCAGGGACTCCCAAGGCCCCATCTGTCCTCCCTGCTCCGTCCTCAGGCCTCACCTCCTCCAGGCAGCCTTCCTGGAAGCCCCCGGCCCTGCTGGCATGGGTTGTCCTTCGGGAGCCCTGCCCGCACCCCCAGAAGCCTGGATGCCCCTTGAGGGCCGGAGCTGAGGGCAGCCAGGCCCCTGCTGCGGGGTGACTGCTCAGCAGCCGTCGCCCTGCCCCTGGCTCCCACCTCCAGGCACAGCTGTCCCACCGCGAAGGGAAGGCAAGGTGGGACTCTGAGCACAGGGCAGAGGCCGGGGGCAGAGGCCAGGGCGGGGCAGGAGTCTCACTCAAATATCGGAGGCCAGCCCCCCAGAGAGTGGCCTTTGGTGGGCCCAGCCGCAGTGAGGCGGGACTCCCCCTGCTCCCCCCCCCCCCCCCCCCCCCCCCCCCCCCCCCCCCCCGCACACTGCGCACTGCGAGGCTCGACCTCTCCTCACAGGAGAAGCGGCGGGCGGAGCGGGCGGAGCAGCAGCGCATCCGGAGTGAGAGGGAGAAGGAGCGGCAGGCCCGCCTGGCGGTGAGCGACCCCCGGCCCAGGGCACCCCCATGCCCCGGCTGCGCTCTGTTCAGACACTGGTCCGGTCAAGAGACAACGGGCAGGGAGTGACCGCCGGGCACATGTGGGCTCTGATTGCACACGGGGAATGAGGCAGGACCGTCCTGCCCGAGCGGGCTCAATCCCTCCGCCCTCTTCCCGGCCGAGGGGCGATGGGGCCCCGGCTCAGCAGTCAGGGCCTGATCGGGCACTCACTCGCCACTCGACAACTGCAGGTCGCAGGGCCCCAGGGGTGGAGCCTGTGCAGGGACCCCGGGGACAGGGGAAGCACAGTTCACCAGCCTGCAGAGCGCAGAGCCCGGCCCACCCTAACCCTAGCCGCGCCCCCCCAGGAGGAGCGGGCTCGGCGGGAAGAGGAGGAGAGCCGGCGGCGGGCAGAGGACGAGGCCCGCAAGAAGAAGGCGTTGTCCAACATGATGCACTTCGGGGGCTACATCCAGAAGGTGGGTGGCCTCGGGGGTCCTGGGCGCGGGGGTCCTGAGGGACCAGGGGCCCAGGGGCAGCTGCCCGGCTGGCTGCCGGGGGTGGGGGGAGACCACAGGGCCTCAGCACAGCAGCCCCCGGCCCCTCAGCGCTCAGCCTGACTGTGGTTTCACGAGAGGGGCCCCCGGGGTGGGGGCTGCAGTCGAGGCCTGGACGTGGCTTCTGCCGCTCCGGCTGGAGGGGACTCTGGCTGGGGACAGCTGTGGGGGCCTCCATGTCCTTGTTTGTAAAGCAGGGTTGACACGATCCGCCCGCCCTGCTGCTCTGAGGTCGAGCCGGCCCACACGGGAAGCACCCGGCGGGGCAGGAGGCTCACTCCTGGGGCCTCGCTGTCCTCTCCTGGTTTCCACAAACTGCCTGCCGGACAGGCCCTCACGGGGCGGGGGGCGGGGGGTGGGGGGTGCCTGGGACTGTCTGAAGTCCCCAGCTCAGAACCAGGCCGGCCTCCCCGCCTCGGCCCCAAACTGTTGGCCGGGCCCTGCTGTCGGGAGCAGCCTTGCCTGCCCCAGCCTCTGTCCTGGTGTCCTGGTGACCAGGACATGTCTGAGCCGCCTCCTCCTCGCCCCCGACTTTCCGCCATGGGCCTGTGCACTCTCTGTCTCCGCCGTCTCCTCTGCCTCTCCCGGGGGGCTTCCACTTGCCGTGCGCTGGTTTAGCAGGCACAGGTGGGTACAACCAACAAGGTCTCTGGTGTTGGGGGCTCCCTGGAGGGGGGATCCCGGCAGTGAGGGGCGGGGCGGGGGAGGGGACGGATCCTGGCGTGGCCGAGGGAGTCAGCTGAAATGACTCTCCTTGCCCGTGCCTCAGTTTCCTCGGGGGTCCGGCCAGGGACATGGCAGGCGTTGCAGGAAGAGGACCAGCACCTGGCCCCTCTGCAGCCCCACCCACTCTGCACCGTGTTTTGGGGGGCTGGGGAGCGGGAGGGGATGTCCTCTAGCTAACGCTCCGCCCCCTGCTTGGCAGACGGAGCGGAGAAGTGGGAAGAGGCAGACGGAGCGGGAAAAGAAGAAGAAGATTCTGGCGGAGAGGAGGAAGGTGCTGGCCATTGACCACCTGAATGAAGACCAGCTCAGGTGAGGCCCCGGGTGGCGGCCGCGAGCAAGCGCACTGGGAGGGTGTCCGCGAGGGCGCGTTCTCACTGTGACCACCAGGGGGCGCAGCCACCCCACACATCCCTCCAGGGCGCACTTGGGGGGACTGGTGTCCGCAGGTGCCGCCAGTCACCTGTCCTGGCTGTCCTCGCCCCTGGGTGCCTGCCCTCTGGGTCCCGCACTGAGCCAGCGGGCAGGTGGGCAGGCGGTCAGGCGATCTGAGCCCCCGGGGGCTGGGTCAGGATGGGAAGGAAGGCACGTTGTACTCGGTTCTCCCCGCCCCCATTCCGGCCACAGGGAGAAGGCCAAGGAGCTGTGGCAGACCATCTACAACCTGGAGGCCGAGAAGTTCGACCTGCAGGAGAAGTTCAAGCAGCAGAAATACGAGGTGGGCCGGCCCGGCGCCCCCTCCCAGCCCACTCCTCCTGCTTGAGTGGGCCCCACCCTGCTGCAGGGCCATGCCAGTCCCCCCAACTAATCACCCATCCAAGTCATGCACCTGCCCAGGTGCCTCGTCCCCACCAGAGGTCAGTGACACCTGCTGGGCTGCTGTGGCTGGACAGCTCCGAGGCCTCGCCGGGGCTGAGCAAGAGTACCGTCCAGGGGTTCCAGCCCTGGGGTGTCCCTCCCTGTCACTGGGCAGGGATCGGCCCTGAGGCCCAAAAGGCAGCAGCCAGACACCTTGAGCCAGGCTGGGGACAGGGATGCAGGGAGCCAGGCCTCCGGGGGGGGAGGAAGCCTCACCAGAGACGCACTCACTTCTCGGTGAGCCTGGCAGGAAAGTGCCGGGCTGAGCCCCAGACCCACAGCCTGCACCCCAGGGGGACAGACAGCAGCTGGAGCCCAGCTGGCACCAGCCTGAGTGCACCCCATTGCCCCCTGGGGCAGGCCTCCCTCCTGGGGTCCACTTTGCTGCATCCCCTGACATAGCTCAGGCCTGTGACACCGGGTCCCCTGTCCCCATGCCCTTCCCCTGGTGACAGGGAGGACTTCGGAGCCACACCACCTGTGTCAGGTCTCTGGCTCTGCCCCTCGACAGGGTGACATGCCTGCCTCCTCACAGGGTCGTTGTGAGGGTCACAGGGATGCCCTCTCACCTGCCCCCATCCCAGGCCACCTGGGGCTTGAGCTACAGGGGCTCCCAGTGACCCCATCTTGACCACTTTTCTTACAGATCAATGTCCTCCGAAACAGAATCAATGACAACCAGAAAGTGTGAGTATCCAAGTGTGGCTTGTCCTGCCCCACCCCAGCCCTCTCTTGACCTCACACCTTCCAGGGGCCCCTTCAGGGCCCCCTGTCCCCTCCTCCTTAGCCACTGCCCACTGTAGGCTGTCCCTCTCCACCCTCAGCCCCCATCCTGCCCCTTGTCCCCGCTGATGGAGTCCTGCTTCTCCTGCAGCTCCAAGACCCGTGGGAAGGCCAAGGTTACTGGGCGCTGGAAGTGAAGCCCAGATCTGCTCCTTGCTGCATTGGTGCCCTGTGTGCCCCCAGCTCCAGGCCCCCCCCACAGCCCCGGCACAGGGGCCAGATCCTGCTTGAACTCCAGGACAGGCTCACCTGGAGCTGCTGTGCACGACTGCCCCCCATGCCCATTACACGCCCTTAATAAAAGCCACTGCACACCGAATGGAATTTCTGTCACTGCTCCTTCCGAGGGAGAAAAACCGAGGTGAGACCGTGGTCTCACCTGGCAGGTCGGGCCCGATGGGGGAGCGGCCCCTCCCCTGCCAGTTACCAGGGCCTGAGTCCCCGTGCTGGGGCGGTGTGGGGGGAGTCTGGAGGAGGGGGTGTCCACACCGGCCACAGAGGGAGGAGGGGAAGCTGAGAACCTGCTGCTGTTGGCCGGCCCGCCCGCCCCGGCGGCTGGCCCAGTCTCTGCCCATGCAGGACAGGACGGAGGTGCAGAACCCTCTCCCAGGGGCTCCGCCCCTGACTCTACAGCTGGTTTCTGGAAAGGGTGGCTCCTGTCTCAGAGACAGTCCTGGTGCCAGGCTCTCTGCTGTCCCAGGCCAGGGTGGGGACAGGCAGAGGGCAGGGCAGGCCAGAGCCCTGGTCCCTGCTCTCCCCTCCCCAAGAACGCCCCACCTCTCTGCCTGCCCACCCCCTCCCATCCCCGAGGGCCTGCTCGAGTCCCTGATTTTCTGAGAAGTTTTTGGGAGGCCCTTCTGAGTGCGGTGGCTCCCACAGGCTACGCCCCTCAGGCTGCCTGGAGGACCCACACTGAAGGCCCATTTTCTCTGGGCTCCTGACTCACAGAAACCCGGTCTGGGTGCCCCACCCTCTGGGCCTGGTCCCACCCACCGGCTCACCCCAGGTTCTCAGCCCCGCTCCAGCAGCTACTGGGATGAAAAGTGCTGTCTGCGGCAGACTCTGGGAATGCCAGCTTCACCCCAGCACGGAGCACCCGGGCCCCGGGGCGCCCCCGCCCACGGCCCCCACTCTCAGGCCTGGGCCCTGGCAGCCATACCCTCTGCACACCCCAACCCCAAAACGGGCTCCCAGCAGTCAGGCCCCGGCGGCGCTGCTCTTGAGGAACACGGAGGGTGGGCAGGCGGGAGGTGGTTTGGTTCCCAGCACCTTCCGGGCTGAGCTGGGGCTGACACAGTACTGATGGGGCACAGGGTGACCCGCTGAGCATAAGGGGCCTCCCCCCGTCCTGTCCCCACCTGTCCCCCGCTCTGCCAGTGCTCCAAAGGGGACGGCCACCAGGATGCGTGCAGGCATTGCTGCTTGGGGATAAAGGACAATCGGAGTTTTTCCCTCTTAACTCGACACAGGGACCCCACCCTTCTGACCTCCAGTCTGCCAACGACTGAGCCCTACCAGGTGCCGAGCAGCGTGCCGAGCCCCTCGCACACATTCTGTACCTGCAGGAGCTGCGGAGCTACTGCAGAAATGGCCCCATTTTACACAGGAGGAAACAGGCTCACAGGCGTGTGGCAACCTCTGAGCTCTGCCTGTTCCAATGAAGTTTTATTTATTTATTTGCATGGCACGCTCTCCAAATTCAGTCGGGTAGCTGATAGAAATAAGGAAAAGCAGATTCTTTTAAAAAAAAATTATTTATTTTAAGAGAGGGAGGAGGGAAGGAGAAAGGGAGAGAAACATCACTGTGCAAGAGACACATCGATCAACTGATTGGTTGCCTCTCTCACACCCCCTACTGGGCACCTGGCCCGAAACCCAGGCATGTGCCCTGACTGGGAATGGAACTAGTGACCCTTTGGTTCGCAGGCCGGCACTCAATCCACTGAGCCACGCCAGCCAGGGCAAAAGCACATTGTAAAGACATTGCAACTGTCCTTTAGTCAGTGGACACTTGGATAGCTGCTGACTGTCCACTGGGAAGCTTGGGACCGTTCCTGTCCACCTTCTGCAGATGCGGCCTCGTCCAGGGGCAGGGCTGCATCAGGTGGCTGCTTGGCCACCTGGGAGGCCGTGGTGACCACAGGCCTTTGGGCTCGTCGGTGGGAGGGAGGCCTGGGAGGCTCTCAGGCCTGTCCTTTGTGGGACTCTTGGATTCCCGTGACACAGCGTGGTGTGTGGGAACTCTGCATCACACAGACGGCAAGACAGACACGCTCACAAGTCCCGGCCCGACCGGGGCCTCCGCACAGCTGAGAGCTCCCGGGCCCCATGGGGGAGCGCCAGTGAACGGGCCTCGAGGACAGACAGGGCCACGCCAGGCAGGCCCACGGGCAGGAGAGACCCGAGGGACGGTGGGGTGGCAGGGCCCGCTGTGGCTGGGACGTGTCTGGCATGGGTGGAGGTGGGGTGTCAGCGCGTGGCGGGAGAGGAGGAGAAGGAGGGGAGGGTGTGTGGGGGCCCACCCGGGGGCTGGGGCACAGCCTCCGCATGCCGGCAGCAGAAAACTGGGGGCAGGCCGATGTTTCGAGGCAAGAAAGCACACAATCTGTCGTTTCTGGGAAGGCTCTAGCGGTGGCCCAGCCTGGGACAGTGGCAGTGGGTGTGCAGACGAGGTGACACTGTGGAGTGGTTGGGACTCGGTGCCTGGCTGGAAAAGGACACATTGAAGACGAGTTTCTGGCTTGGGTGACTGGGTGGGTGGGGACTGCCTTAGCCTTTGTCCCGTTTCTCCAACGCAAACAGACCGAGGTATTTCATGCAGCCCAGACCTCTGGAGGGGAGGACGAGGAGGCCCCGGGCAGGGAGGCTCCGGGCGGGGCGGGGAAGCAGCTCACAAGCCCCTCCCCTGTTGCCTCGGCTTCTCCTGGATGAGCAGAGCTGCAGCAGAAGCCAATGCCGGGCCCGGCTTTCCAGTGAAGACGGAGAGCCTCCCGCCACCTCCCTTTTCCACCCCTGCCTCTGAGGAAGCTCGAGGGGCCCACCCCTGCGTTGTGGTGTCATTGACAGAAAGATGACAGGGCATCCGCCGTGGTCCTGTAGCGGGCGGTCGCTCCTGTCTGGGCCTGACCCTGAGCCCCGACTCAGCTGTCCTGCAGGGAGCCTTTGGGGCACAGGGGGTGGGCCGGAGAGGACTGAAGACCCCAGAGGCCCATGGGGGTCCCTGGCCCAGGAAGCCTGGCAGAAGGCCCCTTTCCATGCCTGGGGACATGCTGGACTGCTCCTCCCCCCTCCCCTTCAGCGCTGCCGGGGGCTGGCTGAGGGTGCAGAGCCCTGTTCTGCTGGGGTGTGTCTGCTGCCTGGCCCCCCGGCCCCCCACCCCAATGGGTCATTGGCTTTCTCGTGCCTCCCTGGGGGACGACATGCCCCTCAGTGACATTCGTGTTCTCTGACCCAGCAGCAGGTGCAGGGTGACCGGCTGGGGTCAGGGGTGCCTGATGGGGTTACGGACCCATATCTTTGCCGTGTGGGCCTGGTCGCGTATTGTAACCAGTGGAACCAGCGGGCCTCGCCCTGGGTCCTTGCCTTCATCGGTGCTGCTGAGCTCAGTGAGTCGGAACTTCCCTGTCACCTGCACGTCCACGCAGGACCCAGCACACCTCCTGGAGCTGACGGAGAGCAGGTGCCTGGCTGGTGGCACCCCAGCCCCACGGGTGGCAGTTGGTTCAGGGTCAGCAGGCAGCCCTTCCTCCTTCCACAGCACCCCCAATAATCCACTGCGTCAACAGTTCACAGAAATGCCAGCAATTTATTGGTTTCCTATAGTTCCAAAAAAAGCAATTATACAGCGCATCTCAAAGGCAGACAGACAGGCCCGGACGGCACAGAGCTTTCACAAGAATGTGGGGCAGGGCACGAGGGGCGCCTGACTCCTCACGGCGTTGCCATGCCCACCCCACGGCCTGTCCACTGTCACCCAGCTGTCCCCCCCGCCCCAGGCTCCGAGGTGAGCGACAGCGCGCCTCACTGCTGCTGAGCACTGGGGCAGGTGTGGGGGCTGCACTGCCCACCTGGTCCCCACCGGGCAGGGCTGCTGGCTGGTAACAGGTGTGTCTTAAGCACAGGAGGTCCTGGCGCTAGGGCAAGGACCAGGGACCAGAAAGCCTGGCTGCTCCGTGTCCTCTCTCACTGGGTGTTGACCCTGATAGCAAGGGCCCTGGTTGCCGAGGGGGTTGGGGGGAATGGCTGGGGTGACACGCTGTCACATGCAGCCCCACCCCCACCCCTCCTCTAGGACCTGCATTCTCAGCCCCTCCTCCCCCTGGCCTCTCCCGAAGTGACAGGGACGGGCCAGCTGGCCGGCACGAGGGCGGCTACCAAAACCAGGTCTGGTCTCACGGGGCGCCTTCGCCTGGATGGGACAGTCGGTCAGCCTGAGGACCCCTAACGGCGGGACCCCCAACGGCGGGACCCCCGCCTCCTCTTTCATCCAGGACAGTGCCCGCTCACGAGGACAAGCTCTGTCCACAAATGTCCTGATTTGTACTGAAAGGAATCCCTCTGGGCCCTGGAGACAGGCAGGGAAGGTTACATCCCTGGACCCCTTTCCAGGATGCCCTCTTGGACACAGCTCACCTGTGTGCCCCAGGAGGGGGAGAACCAGGACCTCCCATGGGACCCCCAGCACCGAGGACGCCTGGCTGGTCACACGGCGGTCCTCACAGGTCTGTGCCAGGTGTCCGGTCTCTGACAGGGCACACTGTCAGCCCCGAAGGGCATTTCCCATCCCCACTGCTGGTTGGATGGGGATAGTGTAGGGGCGGGGGGGGGGGGGGGTGAGCAGGGGCCCCTGGCACCGTGTTTGAGGAGGACTGGGCCAGGTGCGAGCTCCTACCTGAGGCCTGGAGGCTGGGGCAGGGATGTCCTGGGCCCCGTGCTTGGCTCTGTCTACTGTCACATTAAGGCCTATTTACAGCAAGCTTTTCCCCAGGGGAGGGGGGCCCTGCCGCTTCCTGCCTGAAATGCATGGGAGGCTGGGCTCTCGGGGACAGCTGGTGGCCTGGGTGGGCCTCGCTGGGGCTCAGGGAAAGGTGGGGACCTCTGGCTGGGGCATCAGCTTGTCGGTGGCCTGACAGAACAGTCCCTTTGGGTGACTATTCCTCCCTTCCTCCGATGGTCCTGAGCCCCAAGCCCTCCCTCACTGAGGTGCCCAGGTGCCTCAGCATGGGGGGACACGCCCTCTGGTGAATTTCTAAATGGCCCTTGTGGAGCCGCAGCCTGTGCCTGCCCCACAGGCCACTGCCTGGACGACTGGCTCTGAGCACCATTTCTGCCTTCTCCTGTGACAGGTGGGTGTCCTGCTGTGGCACCGCAGGATGGCGGCCACGTCAGACAACCAGACTTTCCCAGGAGACCCGCGAGCCTCTCCACGCCAGCCAGCCTCCCTTCCTGCAAAGCTGCCCCCGGGAGACAGTCCCTGTGGCAACCACCTCAACGTGAAGCCCTTGACTGTGAGTGAGGAACAGGACTTTTGCCGCCTCTGACCTGCAGCCGGACAACCTGACGGAACCTCCGTCGTCTGCGGTCACACCGGTAGGCAGTCACGCACACACGCGTGCGCTGTACACGCACACGATACAACATACATAGTACCAACTCTGAGCAGAAGAAGTATTGACATCAGAAAAAGCCCACTTAACTCAAGAACAGCCCCCACCCTGCCCACCCCCAGTGCTTGTGAGTTCTCCCAAGGGGAAAAAAAAAGAATCTAAAAACAGTTTCATCTTCGGCAGCTTCCAGGTTTGTTCTCGCCGCTTTGAACGTTTCCAAAGACTGCACAGGTGGCCGGAGCCGCCCTCCAGCCAGGCCTGAGGCCCCTCCTCAGGGTCGTGTGGCGTCTGCAGAAGGAGGGGCCTCCCGTGAGTGTGGGTACTGACTAGCCCCTTCGCCAGCACCCTGGGGAAACCCAGAGGCCCCTCCCACCACTGCAGGGAAGCACCTGCGGGCCTGACAGTCCCAGGGCAGGGGTGGGGGCGGCTCCTGCAGAGTGTGTCAGCCCCATCCTTCCGCCGGGCCCGCCCGTCCTGCCTGCACTGTGCCAGCACAGCCCGGGCACCCCGGCTGCTGCCGTGAGTTCTGTGGATTCAGTCCCCTCCCCTTCTCTACCCTCAGGCTGCTGCTCTCCTACTGCAGCCGTCTCCCCATTGTGACCCTCTGCGGCGCCTGGGGGCTGGCAGATGGAGAGGGCTGAGCTCTGGAGCCCCTGTCCTCGCCCCTGGCTCTCTGCAGAGGCTGTTCATTGGGGTCACCTCTGGGGGCCTACCAATGTCTGAGGGGGTGTCTGCATGTACCCCCGGCTTCCCCGTGCCGGAAGCATGTGGCCTGCCGGTCTGTAAATGCACTTTCCGCTCCAGAGCCATGGAGGCCGGGGCGAGGCCAGGGCGTGCGTCTAGGCACGCTCCTGGGTGATCCTGGAGCATGCTAGGGCTGCAAGCCTCTGCCACAGACCCCGGACACGTGCAGAGGCTGGGGGTGCACTACAGAAGGCAGGGCCTGAGGGGTGGCTGTTCCAACCCAGAGAGACGTGTCCTGTCTGCAGGCCCTCACCCCACAAACCTGAGGACGGCACCCCCGGGTGGGGCTGTGTGCAAATTCCCTGCTACCCCACAGCTCGGCCCAGACCTCGGCCTGCGGACGCTGCCAGGACATCATATGCCCCACCTTGGGACAGCCATGGCGCCCTGGCCAAGCGGCCTACACAGCTGTCCCCTTGGTCAGCTAGACTGAGGGCTGCATCTGGGTCCCTGGGGAGCTTGGGGCTGGCCCCTGGGTCCCAGACTGGCTGAGGCTGCTGAGCCTGGAACCCTGACCCCTGCCCTCCACCCCCCACCCTGGGGGGTGCCAAGTCTCACCTGCAAGCTGGTCCTGCTCAGGCGGCCCTCTCTTAGAAGCGGGAGGTGAAGTTCCTGAGGCTGTTGGCCCCGGCTAAGGTTCCCAGCATGTTCCTGTCAAACCCTTGCTGCGAGGGGACAGACAGCGGCCGTTGGAGTCCCCGAGGTCTTGAGTTCCCTGCAGACTCACTCACCCCCCTCCCCTCTCCCGCTGGCCCCAGTCCAGGGAACTCGGCTTGCCCAGGGACAGTGTGGGTGTGCCTGGCCCGCGGCGGGCAGGGTGCCTCACCTGTCTGAGGATGTTCTGAATTTCCTTGATGGACCACATGTCGGATAGGAGGAGCCGGGCGGCTTCTGCGGCCTTGGATGAGACGCTGGGCAGGTGGGGGGTTCGTTTGTGGGTGACAGTCCCGGACACACACAGACAGGCCCTCCTCCCTCCCGGCCCCACCACCAGGCCTTGGAGACACAGGGGAGCCCCAGGGTGCCTGACAGAGGAACCGCATCCCGTCTCCACCGGCCACTCTGCCCCGCAGACGGAACCCCACACCCATGTCCTGGGAGGAGGGCTCCCTGGAGCAGGATGAAGCCCCCACAGGGCTGGGTCTGCTGCTCCAGGCTCCTGCGCACCCTCCGAGGACTCAGAGCCCCCTGGGGACCCCTGGCCGAACGGGCACTACCCTGAGGCCTGGCTGCTGCTGGACACACAGATCCAAGGTGCTCTGGGCTTGTGCCCCGGGGCTGCCCCCGGCCCACTCAGGGACGTGTGCTCTGCAGGGCCCGGGGCTGTGCTAGGGGCGGGGGAGGGGACGCCGCGGCCTGCCCACCTGCTGCGGCACAGGTTGACGACGTTGTTGATCATGCTGCTGGAGAAGAACCGCTTGGCCATCTGCGGCTGGGAGGCCATCAGGTTCCGCACGGTGTAGCAGGCCGAGGTCAGGATGTCCTCCGAGTTGCTGGTGTTGCCAGTGTGGCTGGTGAGGAGCCGGGCCACTTCAGGGAGCACCTGGTTCCCTGGGAGGGTGGGCGGGGCAGGCCTGGGGTTAGGGGGCTGCAGGGCACAGGCCCTGAGGCTCCCTTCCAGCTCCCGGGGACTCAGGACCCAGGTGGGTCCGTGCCCACCTGCAGGCCATCCTGGGAGACCCCCCCTTTCCTACCGCCGAGCTTCCCCTACGAGGGCGCGCCAGGCAGCAGTGAGAGGGAGACCTCCCAGCCACCTCTGGAAAGCGGGGTCTGGCGATGCCCCCCTCCAGGGAGGGCGGCCGGGGTGGAGGCCTCACCCATCATGCTGTGCAGCGGCTGGTGGCGGGACATGTTGCTCAGCAGCGAGGCCCCGGAGCGCACCACGTCGGAGTTGCCGGACTGCAGCAAGCGGGCGATCTGCGGCAGCCCCTTCTCTTTCAGCCCGATCAGCTGGCTCATGCCGCTGGACATCTGCACGGGAGGGCCAGGTGAGGACCCCGCTGTGGCTCCCCGGGCCCCGTGGAGGAGAAGGGGGCAGGTGACCCCGCAGACAGACCTGGCAACCCCCTCCTTCACGCTGGCCACGCCACCGCAGACGGGTGACCATGTGCTCACCAGGCACTGGGGGACGCCAGGCACCCAGGCACCACCCTTCTCCCTGGGGGCCCACCTCCGGCCCCCCCCGTCCTCTCCCTGAGCTGGGCACGCGGCAGACCCCGCATTCCAGTTTGCAGGGCAAGGCTCCCAGCCCCCACTTGTCTGACACGATGCAGGAGGGGCCGGGCTGGCAGGGGGCAGGCTGCCCAAGCGGGGGACCCCAGGCGGGGGCAGGGGCGGGGCATCATGGGCAGGAGGGCCCTCACCAGCCCCTTGCTGGCCGTCAGGTTCTGCAGGGCCCCCGCACAGGCCTCCAGCGTGGCGTCCTTCTTGCTCTTGCCCATGAGGTTCAGGTAGGTGCGGATGGCGTCCGAGTGGTACAGCCAGCCGCTGCCCTTGGGGGTGGTCTCTTCCTCGGGGAGAGGACAGTCGTAGTTGTTGTTCTGAGGACAGTGGGCCGGTCAGCAGGCAGCCTCACAGGGGGCCGAACCCATGAACCCACGGACGCTGCCCCCGAACCTCAGAGGCCGGAATCCTGCCTAGGGAACTGAGGAGGCTCCTGCCCACGGCCCCTCCCTCCCTGCTGCCGCTGAGAGAAGGAGGGAGGGACCGGCCGTGGTCCTCGGGGCCGGGGCTGAGGACACAGAGCCTCTCAGTCCCTTGGGCAGTGTAGCTGGCCTCTGCCTGAACCTCTCGGCCTCCCGGGTGAGTCTGCTGTTGGGTCCCGCTCCACGATGCTTCCCGCCCTCAGAGAGTTCAAGCCTGAACCTCCCTGGGCCCACAGGGGCAGGTGGCCCCAGCCTGGATGCCACCATCATGCCCTATGGAGGAAGCCTGTCCTCTGGACCACCCGGGGAGGCTCTGGGGAGCCTGGGGACTCTGGAGGCCAGGGCACCCAGTCTGGACAGGGGTTAGAGTCCTGGTTACCCTGAACCTCAGGGCTACGGGAGACAACGGGCAGACTTGGAGGCTGAGGGGGGCTGGAGCTTGTGGCCTGGGTGGTCTGGGCTCCTTCTGTCCCAACACACAGACCCCTGTCTGTAGGGACCCCCCCCCACTACTGAGCTCTGGGAGGCCGGCAGGCTGCAGCGGGCAGAGGGGAGGGGGCGGGGACTGGCCCGCTCACCATCATCTTGTCGCTCCTGTTGCTGAAGCAGCCAGTGGAGGACTTGTCGGTGTAGCTGCTGCGGTAGTTGTGCTCCAGCTGCCGGTAGCGGGTGGGCACCTCGGCGTCCAGGCGGTAGGACAGGTTGTGCAGCACACACATGCAGTTCTCCACGGACTGCGGGACGAGAGTACACGCACTTGAGCTGCCTCGGAGCCGCCCAGGTCCCCACCCACACCTGCTCACGCCCCCTCCGGCTGCTATCCCTCCGGTCACTGCCCCAGGGCCCCTGGTGCCCGCCAGTGTGAGCTGAGGGACCAGCCTCACCGTTCAGAGCCCCGGGATCCCCCCTCCCCGCCCCAACTGTAAATGGGGCTGAAGTCGCCGCTGCTGGGCCCCGGGAAGGACATGCTTGGAAAGTCCCTCTTTTTTGCCTGGTCTTCAGCCCCCCACATCATAGTGCCGGCCCGCCCTCCCAGACAGGAGACCCGGTGCTGACTGCACACCACTGTCCCCAGAGACCCGCCATTCTCCCCAGGGCGTGGGGCCCTGCTGGGCTCTGCTTACGGGAGCTGGGGGCCCCGGCCATGCAGACTGCTCCCCCCAGAGCACAGAGGCCTGCCACCCGCTGGGGCCCAGCTAAGCAGCCAGGGGACAGGTTCTGTCCCCCAGTGGAGGGGCCCCCTTGGGGACACGCTCTCACCTTGTCATCACAGCGGCTGGCCGCCACGCAGTTCTGCACGTAGGCCAAGAGGGCGTCGATGAGCCCCGTGTAGTTCCGCATGGTCTGGCGGCCGGCGTCGGCCGAGCTCAGGTTCCTGAGGGAGGGAGGGAGGGGACAGCAGTGGGCGACACACGGTGGGAGCAGGGGCAGAGAGCACGCTGGACGTGCAGCAGACGGGACTGAAGGGGGACAAAGGGCTGAGGGAGGAAGCAAAGGAGAGGAGGTGGCCAGCCCTGGCAGCCCTGGCCGAGGCTGGGGGAGGGTGTAGCTGGAGCTCGGCACTCTCCATCTCTGTATCTGCCCGCTCGGTCCACCAGCCCAGCTCCCACAGGTGTCGGGGCTGCTGGTGTGGCCCCAGGATCCTGTGGGACAGGGGCTGGGGCTCCCACCTGCCCTGTCTCTTTCTGTGGGGCATGGTGGCAGCCTGGGATTGGTGCTAGAGGCTCCCCCGCATCCCAAGGAGCTGTGCTCCACTCCCTGCAGGGGACTCATTCCCAGACACCCTGGGCCCACGGGCCTGGGGCAGCCCCTCAAAGTGCTACCCCCCACCTCTGCCTCACCCAGCCCTGCTCGTGGAGGCTGCCATGGGGGATGCTGGGGGAGGCATGCAACCCGAGACACAGGGCCCCTCCCAGCGCACCCCGTCCAGCTCGAGGCTCCCCTTCGGGCAGATGTGACCACAAGGCACAGGCTCCACCCAGGACTGGCACCCACTCCCAGCTTGCAAACCTGTCCTGAAAGGGGCGCACCCAGGGCCGTCCAACCCCGGGCGCACTGCCCCGCCCTGGGAAGGGACTCAGGGCACTTTGGGCGAAGAAGTGCCAGCTTCGGGCCAATGGATGTGCATGGGGTTTCGGCCTGTGGCCTGGCAGTGACTGGGCAGCCAGAGCCGACTTCTGTCCGAAGGAACACTCTTCAGGACAAGATGCTCCCAGCACAAGAAAGGCCGGGTTTCAGGGGTGGTGGAAGGAGAACGGTGCCCGTTTGGGTGGTCCGGCGAGGGCCTTCCCCTCTGGGGTCAAGCCTGAGGCTGCAGGGCCCCTCAGAGGAGTGGTGGGCAGTGGGGAGTCGTGTGGTCGGTCCCCGAGGGCCTGGGGGCTGTGCTGAGCCCCCGCCCAGTCCTGGCTGACAGGGAGCTGCTGGGGGACAGCACAAGGCGGGACCCAGAGGCCCTGGAGGCTGCCCTTCGCCCTCACCTCAGGCAGCCGGTGGCGTTGAAGAAGACCTCAGGGTCCACCACTTCCCGGGACATGTTGCTGTTGCCATCACACCAGCCGGAGAAGGGGATGATGACGCGGTCGGCCAGGACGGGCAGGGCGTCGGAGATGAGCTCTTCCTTCAGCTCATCGGTGGAAGACAGGTTCCAGAGCAGCCCTGCGGGGGACAGGCCGGAGGCCCGGCTCAGGCTGGGCTCGGGGGCCGCCCGGGACCCAGGGGCCGCCTGGTACACTCTCGACAACTAGCCTCCTGGGGCATCCATCACCTGCCACTCGACCTAGCTGGCCCCATGTCCTGTCCCACTGCTCCACGGGGCCTTCCAGAGTTTTCTGTGTGACTCAAAGTGATGCCCATGGGAGGCGGTCAAGAGCACTGGCCGGAGGTTTCCAGGAGGGACCGTCACGTTCAGAACCTCCCAACGCCCCAAGCCTGCCGCTTACAGGCGCTCTGCCCCTGGTCACGGGTGTCTCTCTGTCCAGTCCAGGGCTGCAGACTCCTCCCCCACCCCTGAAACTGTTTTTGGGCCTGCACTCAGGGTCAGTGTGGCTTTGGACACAGGGTGGATGTGGAAGACCTGTGGGCCCTGGTCCCCTTCTCCTACAAGCCCCAAGGTCTGCTCAGGATGGACTGTGGTTGAACAGCAGCCTTCCACCCCTTGTCCACTATCCTCCGAAAGACCTTGACCCCTTGTGACTCCGCACAGTGCCTGGGTCGACCCACCTGGGCCCCACAGGCTGATGCAGTGGGGGCCCAGGGTATGAGCCTGGGCTGGGCCCCGCCCCCACGGCAGTCTGGCCCGCGTGGCCAGGCTCCCTACCGGTCAGCTGCTTCTGGATCTCCGTGTTCCCGGTCCTGCGCAGGAGGCTGACGGCCTCCCGGATGCCTCCCTGCCTCCGGGTCTCCAGCTTGTTGGTGCTGCTCCGGAAGACCAGGTTGCGCAGGGCGCCAGCCGCCGCCTGCTGCACGTTCTGGTTGGGGCTGCGCAGGAGGTCCACCAGCCTGCTGATGCCGCCCAGCTGATGGACCTGGGGGGAGGGGTGCTGCCAGTCAGGGAATGGGCTCTCGGAAACACCCATGCCCGCCCGAAGGGGCAAGTGGTGTGACGGAGCTGTAATGGCCCTGGCCGGGGGCCAGGATGGGGACTCGGACCCTGACGCCCCACTTTCCCCCTCTGGAGTCCGGGGTGGGGACCAGAGGAGGAAATGGGCGTGGACGCACTTCGAGCCCTTAAAGCAGGACAGACGGAATGGAGACCCTCCCACAGGAGCTCTCTCTACTCCGGGAACGTCAGGGCAGATGCGTCCTGGAATCTCTGGGAAACACGTGCCTCAGCCTCCCCGGGCGGAGTGCAGAGCCCCACGGGGGTCTCCCCCTCAGCCAAGCCCCGGACTCCACCACAGGTGATTTGGAGAGACACAAACAGACAGACAGACAGAGAGGGAGTGGGTGATGGGCTGAGGGGTGGGAAGTCGTCGTGTTCGTCGGGGGTCCTGTTGGACCCAGAGCTGCCACCGGAGTGACAGTGGCCAACGGGAGAGACGCCGGAGGAATGTCTGTCCGGCCGGAGCGATCTGCTCTGCATGAAGGCGCAGCCACCCGGCTCTGACTGGGGGCAATGCCGAGTGCACTGCTTGCCCCAGGCCCTGCCCAGGCCACCAGGTACCTGCTGCTTGGCCGACTCATCCTGGAAGCAGGTGTGCTGGATGTAATAGGCCCCGATGGCCTGGAACTTCTCGTCCTGGGAGCTCAGATACTGCACAGCCTTGGGGATGGTCAGCCCGCTGCACTCGATGTCCTCGCTGCAGATCCTGTGAGGGGCGGTGATGGGCGTGGGTCAGAGGGCCCTGGTACGGGGGCTCGGGAGCCCCCCTCGCACTCCCAAGCTGCCTCAGCTGCTCTCCTGAGAGCCAGGACAAGGCGGCCAGGCCCACCCGGGGACAGCAGTGGGACTGCCCCCCGGGGGAGGGAGAGGCACACCCCACAGTGAGCACTCCCTGGGCGGGGGCCCTGGCCGAGGGCCAGCGGTGGAGCAGGTAAGGGACCTCTGCCTGCTCTTGAGGCAAGCTCCCCCCCAACTGCTCTGCCATTGCGCTCACCTGTGCCTGGTCCTGGGACATGGAAGGGAATGGCCGTGAGCCTGCCCACCCACCCATCCATCCGTCCTTCCTCCTTCTGTCCCTCCATCCACCATCCGTCCATCATTCACCAATCATCCATCTTCTATCCGTCCGTCCACCATCTTCCCTTCATCCATCCATCATCCACGTTCTCTCCATCCACCTGTCCATCATCATCATCCATCTTCCCTCCCTCCCTCCATCCATCCATCCACCAACCCACCTCTCCTTCCTTTCATTCCCAAGCCTAGCTAATTCTTCTGACACAAAAACCCTCACATGTACTCCTTCTTCCCACCCTCAGGGCTGCCGACCCTGGCCGCTCTCACAGAGACTGCAGTAAGAGACCCCACAGCTGGCTGTCTCCTCCGAGTCCCCACCCACCACCTGACACCCGTGGCCCCGCTGAGCCATCCTAGGCCCGGCTGACTGACGCCCCCTGTGTGTCCCCTCTGCGCTGCAGGATCAGGGCAAAGGACTGGGTCTGCCACCCAAGGGCGGTTGTTTGGTTGAACTGTGCGGAATGGCTCACAGCCAACCTTTTTTAAGTTGCAAACCCAGCAATTTCCTCTTTTTAACCTAACCCCCAGGCTCTGCTGGGCCTGACTCCCCCAGCCCTCACAGGGTCTGCTCCCGCGAGGCTGGTCCTCACCGTGCCCCTTCCCTGCCCGGGCACACCCTACCCACTCTCAGAAACAGACTGAGGTGCCTGAGATCACAGGCATCGAACTGTGGATGAGTCACGTCCCTGCAGGGCGTGTGGCAGCCCAGGCTGCCAGTCCTTCCCCTAGGGCTGAGTCAGCAGGTCCGGGCGGGGCCCGAGAACCAGCATTTCTTCCATGTTCCCAGGGTTTCGGCTCCTGCTGGTGCAGGAACACACCTCTCCAACCACTGGCCCAGCTCACCTGCTGGAGCAAGCTTCCCTGTGACTCCTTCAGAGTCCACGTACTCAGCACATTTGTGTTAGTGTTTGTGTTCTGCATGTGGCCCCTTCACGCTTGAAACACCCTGGGGAGGAACCCGGAACTCCCTGGGGACAGAGGCTGGGTCTTTCCCACCTGGGGAGCTCTCTGCAGTGCACCAGGCAGAGGTCTCCTACCCCTGCACCCTCGCGGCCCCCAGACCTGGCCCCGCCCCCATCCTGGGCCCCACCCACATGGACCCGCCCCAGCCCTGGCCCCGCCCCCAGCCAAGCCCCGCCCCAGCCCTGGCTCCCCCCCACCGGCAGCACTCACTTGGAGCTGGCCCTCGAGTGGCTGAAGGACGCGTCCTTGTTGCAGGAGGTGGGTGGGATGCACACAGGTTCCTGCTTGGAGATGCAGGAGGCCGGGCGCCCGGGGCACTTCTTGGGGGCCTTCTGCCCGCTGCAGGTGCTGTAGAAGCTGTAGCGGCTCTGGGCTGTCTTGTGGCCCTTGCCGCCCAGCGTGCCCTTGCGCAGGGTGCCCCTGGGGTCGCAGCAGAGGTCGGGCTCGCTGCGGCTGGCCTTGATCTTCTGCATGAAGCAGATGTCACTGCCCACGTGGCAGCTGCTCCGCGGGTGGTGGCGGCCCCAGTTCTCCATCTGGCTGTAGGAGCTGAAGCGCCGGTTGTCAGCTTCCCTCTTGAGGGTCCCGTTGTAGATCTGGCCAGAGAGAGGGACACGGGCTCGGCGGAGGTCCCCGGGCTCCACAGTGACACTTGCAGGACCCCAGAAGGTCTGAGGGGCAAGGAACCTCCTGGTGCTGTGGCCCCTCATGTGAGACCACTTCAGCCGATCGAAGCCATCGTCTCAGAGAACAGGCTGGACCCAACAGGAACCGGACTATCTAATGCCACAGCGCGCTCGGCCCTGTGAAATGTGTTTTCCTCTGTGGGCTGCAGGTGGCCCCATCTGGGAGGGCAGCCTCAGGCCCCGACAGTGGCTCACAGAGGGAAGGGCAGCCGTGGGACTGGAGCCTGTGTCCCCAAGCCCTTGCCCTGCTGTCCCATGCCAGCCCTGGATGCCAGCGGCTCCGGCACAGGCCTTCCTTCGCCACTGGACATGGCGTGGGGAACTGCCTGTCATGGTGGCCCCCACGGTTTCCCACTGTTGTCTCTCTGCCGGACTCCCCTCTGCAGGGCAGGAACCAAGCGGAGCAGACCCTCTAGGGGGTCCCCATCAGAGGCCGGAGGGGGAACAGCCGCCCGCTCTGGGGCCATCTGTTCTGGGGTGCACCTGCACACATGGGGCCGGGGCAGCAGCATGGGGTGCTGGGGGCCCCTGGGCTTCGCTGTCAGGCTCACGGTGGGAGGCTGGGCAGACACTGGACCCAGCAGGAAAACAGAACAGTGGGGCTCCCCCGGGGGTTAGGGGGGCCCACCTGGGAGCCTGCACCCCGGCAGAGCCTGCCTAGCCTGAGACTGAGCTGGTAGCGCAGCTGGGAGACAGCCACACACAGAGGCCTTTCCCAGAGCGCGGTCAGGACCTGCCTGCGCCGACTTGTTTGGAGCCAGGGGGATCGGCACAGAGCCTGAAGAGACGGCTCCACACAGGTGCTGCCCGGGGACTCACCTGGGCCGCAGCCCGGAGCCCGCCTGCCCCACCTGCGTGTGAGTGTGTGTGTGTGAGTGTGCAAGTGCATGTGTGCACAAGTGCGAGTGAGTGTGCAGAGGAAGTCCGGCCACGGGGTAACTCCCTTCCACACCAGGTCACACAGGCTACGGGTGGAAGAACCTCAGAGAGCAAGAACCCACTGTGGGTCAAGCTCCCTGCCAGGCTGCCGGACTCAAGAGCCCAGACTGGCAGCCTGGGCCACGGCGCCCTCCCGGATGCCGCCCAGCAGGCAGCCTCCCTCCCTGGCTGGGTCTATGGAGCCTCCCCTGGGGGGCGGGCGTGTGGGTGGAGGGAGGGGTGCGGGGCAGGAACAGGCAGAGGGAAGGACGGGGGCAGTTCTGGGAGCCTTCGCACTGGGATGCACACCTTGCAGATAATACACAAAATATGCAATTAGGCCCCGCCCCTCCCTCCCTTCTCCCGGGCGAGGGAGGTGACGGTGGCGCTTTGCGGGGAAGCAAAGGACTCCCTAGCAGGACAGCTGGCAAGACCTTAAATGGAAACGCAACAGGAGCGCCTTGTTCTCGGTAAATGACACGCTCTGGCGTCATCCCCGCCGCCTGACCGGGCTCCCAGAGCCTCATCCTGGCCCCAGCCCAGTGCCAAGACCATCCTGCTGAATAAGCTCCAGGAGGCTTTGGGGCCTCGCTCTGCTGGCTCAGGGAGGAGCAGGGCCACCCTGCCCACGGGGAGCGGCCCTTGGGGGTGGGGGTAGGGTGGGGGTGGCGGGGCAGGTAGGGACACCCCGGTGGGCCGCACTGCCCAGCCCCCCACCAGCCACATGCCAGCAGCCTTCCCCGTTCCGGGAACCCCAGCCCAGCCCCAGTCTCCCTGCTGCTGGCCGGCTGCACTGTCTTGGGGAGGCTGAGGGCGGCTGCAGCCCAGCCCTCCCAGTACAGATGGCCCGTGTCCTGGCCGAATCAGCAATGCTTCCCCTTTTTCTATCAGGTTGAGGTGGCGGGGGCACATTGGGGCGCCAAGCGCACCCCTCAAGGTCCCTGGGCTGAGATGCCCGCAGCAGAGGGGGCCCCGGGGTCGGGGACATGGCTCTGGGGTCTGACCATCTGTGGTCGGCTCTGGCTGAGCCACGTGTCAGGGGGGCAGCCTTGGGCTGGTTACTTGGACCCGGTGGGCCTCAGTGTCTCCCCCGCTCAGGCTGCCGTAGTAATTGTGCCCAGAGAACCCACGAACACACGGTCACGAGCCACTCAGTACACGTACCGCGTCTGTTCAGAGGCACCCCTGTGTCCCACTGACAGACTGGACAGGCGGGCTGCCCCAGAAAGGGTCCACATTGGTCGTCTACCCTCTGGGGCCACTGATGAGGCTTCACTAGTTTCAGAAAACCAGAGGCTGGTGGTCCACGCAGACCACCCACAGGGAGACCAGCCTTTGGGGAGGACAGTTCCTTGCTCACAGAGCTCTGCTCTGTGAGGCCGGCACCCCACCCCCCACGCCGATAATGATCTGCTGGCAGCGTCCCCACTTGGAACACAAAGGACAGTGAGACACACACACATCCCTCTTGTCTGGCTGTCTCAGGCTTCCTGGGAAACTTCAGCCTCAGGTGGGAGGAGCCACAGATCGGAACATTCCAGAGGGGAGAAGCTGGCCCCTGCATCACAGAGCATCCTGAGTTGGACAGCGAGGGGGCCTGGGTGTGTCTCCACCTGGAAGACGGGGGGCTCTTCAGGGGAGTTGACCCTTGGCCCTGCCTTCCCAGGTGGGCCAGACAGGGGCCTCCCCTGGCTGGTCCCCCCTGCTAATGAGCTGGCCCTTGTGACCCCCCAGCTTGCTACCCCGCCCCCTCCCTTCTCGAGGGTGTGGCTGCACCCCTACTTGAGAGCACCCGCCCAGCACCTTCCTCTCCTCCTGCTCCTCCTAGGCCCGGAAGCCCTCCGAGGCCAGCGCCCTTGTTTTGCAGGCGAGGGGACAGTCCTGCACGTGACCAGGCCGGAGTAAAGTGGGGTTGGCGTCGGCACCAGGGTCCCAAGGCTCCGAACACAGCCCATTCAGCGTGCGGATGCCCCCGCCGACAGAGCGCGGGTCATGGGACAGAACCGTGACTGAGGACTAAATGGGCGGAAGGGGAGGCTTCCTTTGGCCTCCCTTCCCCTCCTGGGCCCAGACCCGGCCTGGTGGCTCTCCTAGGCTCTCCACTGGGCAGCTGCCTGCAGTGCCTCCCACCAGCCCCACCCAGTCTGCACCAGCGCCTGCCCAGTGGGGCCGGCCCCTGACCTTCCTCACGCAGAGCCCTCATTAGCCCCGGTCTGCAGGGGGCCTGTCTCTCTGCTGGTGCTGGGGACAGGACGAACCCCTTGGCTGGGCCCCTCCCAGCCCACTGCTCACACAGCCCCGTGCCATCGGCCTGTTCGGGCCTCCCTGCTTGGGCTCGGGCGGTCACCCATCCTGGAGGCATTTCCTCACCCTCCTCTCCAAGCCTGGCCTGAGGTTCTCCAAGGCCCCAGCCCCACCGCCAGCACTGCAGAGCCTGCTCTGATCCCCTGCCCCACCCCCACCCCATCGGCCTTGCTCTGGGCATCTCCGGTAACTGTCACACCCAGCCACCCGTGGCCCTGCCTGCTCTCCCTTTGTGACTGTCAGTCCCTGTCATCGCCCCGAACTCTGCACACAGAGGCCCCTCGCTGTGCCCGGAACAGGGCTGGGCTCACGGCACTCAGCAGAAGAGTGTCTGTGTGGGAGCTGGGGACTCGGGCTGTGGGCAGTGCGGGCACCTCGACCCCCGGGGCACTCAGGGAGTGGCATAGAGGCCCAGCATGGGACCAGGCTGGTGAGGCCCATGAGCCCTCCCTGGGCCCCTTGACCTGGGGGACAGCAGCTGGCCGGCTGTGCTCACAGAGCCGTGTCCAGCCCTGGATGACCAGGCAGAAGCTGCCGGGCCCCAGGGGTGTGCGGGGCAGGCCCAGATGAAAGGGTTGTCTGGTGCCCAGCCATCAGCCCCGGGGAAACCGGCTTCTGCCAGCGAGGCGGGGCTGCCAAACCGGCTTCCCGGGGGCACGCCCTGCCCCTCCTCGTCCGCTCACACGCCCAGCAGAGACCTGGCAGGGCCATTTCCGATGCCCTCCTCAGGACAGCGAAGCACACTGTCATGGGGTCCTCCTGCCTCTCCATCCTGGGGAGGGCTGTCCTGAGAGACGGCCCTGCCCAGCTGGTGCGGGCACGGGAGCCGGGGACAGGACGCATCATTCCTGGACCCCCTGCTCAGTGCCCCTGGACCTTCCTGGGACTTGGGCCAGGTCTGGGCAGAGCTGGCCGGTCACAGAAAGGCCTGGGGGAGTTGGCACATGACTGGCTACTCTGCTCCGCCCTCCCCAGGGGTCTGGAGAGTACAGATTCTCTCTCCTCTCAGCAAGCACTGCCTGGGAGGGGGGACTCTGGGCCCAGGGCAGGGGGCTCCGGGCGGGGGCAGGGGGCACTGCTGGCTCTGCAGTGTGAGGCTGCCATCGGGCCCGAGTCACCAGAGGTGGGACTTAGGCCGGAGGGAGTGCTGGTCCCTGTGCCCTCCTGAGCAGCGCTCCCTGTGGCCAGGACCAGCAGTCCCACCGTGGGGGTCCCTGCTCTTTCTCCCTTTGTGTTGAGTGCTGAGGGCGCACAAGCCCCTCTGCTCAGAGGTCTTGATGCCTGCTGGGCCTGGAGGGTGAGTGCACACACCCACACACACACAGTCCCTCATGCAAGCCCGCCTGCTGACACGGGCACGGGCTCGGGCAGGGACGTCCCTGAGCACACCCACCCTACCAACTCCCAGGCTGGCACGGAGCTCTCCCCCACTGTGCACCATCTCATGGGGCTGCACAGCGCCCCCCCTTCCTCCCCCCATCATCTCCGTGTGTGCAGGAAACCCGGAGAACTCGGGGCTGGGCCGAGGCCACGCAGCGAGGACGTGGCAGCCTATGAACCAGGACCCGGTCTCCAACGTTCCCTTCCCGTGTCTGTCCTCCAGCCACTCGGCTGCCAAGTCTGGCCACGTGAATCAAGTCTGAGTGGCTAGGAGCCTCCCCAGGCTGGGCACCCTACAGGGAGCGCCCCCACCACGGTTCCCCCCAGGGACTACAGATAGGGTCCTGGGGACAGGGGAGTGCGGCTCCCGGCTGGGGACGCGACCCCCACACTGCCCAAAGGTCGGCCTAGCTTGGGGCCTGGGCACAAGGCCCGCCAGCTGCCTCTGTCCTGGTGGGTGGGGGTGGGGGTGGGGGGCGGGCCCCCAGGAGCCCAGGCTGTTTCTCTCCCCAGCTATCTCTCAGCCCCACCCCACCCCCCATTCTGTTTTCAGCTGAGTTAGCATCCCTCCGGCAGGCAGGCCTCTGCAGGGACATGCCGGGGCCCTGAGGGAGGCTGAGCCTCTCCCTTAGCAGGGTGGGGACGGCTCTCCCGCCCTCCCTCTTGGGTCTCCCTGAGCCCAGTGACACAAGGGAAACTTGAACCAGAAAACAGGCACCAGAAGACCCTCCAGCTTTGCGGTCTGTCCGCCCTCACGTCCCTGCTGCTGGCCCTGGCCCACCTGCCCTCGCCTGGCAGGAGAGAGACCCTGAGTCACTCCTCTCGGGGTCCCGGGGCCTCCCCCCTCTCCCCCACGCAAAGCCCACTGGGCTCTGGACTTGGCTCTGCCTGGTCGCCCTGGGAGTGACTAGGTAAGCCCACCCTCCTCTGTGGCGTGACTGCCCCGCACACTGAGTCTGGCCACGACTCCAGCTCTCCTGCTGACTTCATGAATACTGAAAGAGCAAGTGGAGGAGGGGATGACAACACTGTGTGTGCGTTCAAAATGGGCACCCCCTCCGGGATTATTAAATGGGGGGGCCGCAGACTGGAGTCTCCCCAAGTGAGGGCCCCTGGAGATAGGGGGCAGAGTTGGGCAACCCTGCAGGCTGACGCTCCCCTGCTACCCCAGAACCTGAGGGCTCACCCCCAAGTCTCCAGGACACGGGGCCCAGGGCTAGGTGGGACTTGGGGTCCCTGGCCCCCCGCCCCCTACAGACAAGGACAGGGGGCCGGTGGGAGTGGGCCGGGCCACAGTGTGGCCATCCACCACAGCACCTCTTGTCCTGCTGCTTGGGCTGTCCAGGTCCCCTGCCACCTAAGACCGTGAAGACTCATGGGTCAAGGAGCTGAGTCCTAGTCGGGACCAGAGGGACAATGGCCCCTCTGAAGTGCCAGAGGCTCTGCTTTGGGTCTGAGTGTGAGGATGCGGGCCAGGCACCCACGGCTGTCCACTCAGACCTCACATCTGTCAGGCCATGGCTCCCTCGAGGAGAGTGGCCCCCCCACTGTGGGCCACTGGGGAGGGCCTGCCGCACAGCCTGGGCTGCCCCAGCCCAGTGCCTCCACCAGCCGGGTGGCTGTCACACCGAGTCCCCTGGCAGTGGCCTCACTCCCTGAATGCTCAGACCAAGTTGCCTGGCCTCTGCTGCCCACCAGGCCCATTCAGGACAGTGACAGGGAGGAGTCCACTTTCCCCTGAGGCTGGTGTTCCCACCGGGGCAGGAGGAGAGGGTGGCCAGCTTGCACGCTTGGCCAGAGGGGCCTCGTGGGCTCCGTGCCCCCAGGCTCTGGTCACAGGAGGCCAGGGAGCCGGCGACGGGCACCCAGCTGCCCTCCCTGGTGGTTCATCCAAAAGGAGGCCCCAGGGCCACTGTGTAGCCCAGCCCCAGCCCCAGGAGCCTCTCCCCCGAGCCCCTGCCCCTCCTCTCCGCTAAGGTGGCCCCCCGCTTTCACAGCCGTCCCCACACGAGGAGCCCGTCTGTTCTCCTACGCCTGGCGCTGGCCTGTGGGTGTTTGCTGGAGGCACGCCACCCCCCGGCCCCCCGCTGTGGGCCCACGGTACTGATGGGAGGCACGTTTTCTGACTTTTTTCTCCAAGCCAGGACACAGGACACAGGGTGTCAGAGCCACACGGGACTGGGCGGAGCAACTGCCGATACACCTGTGGCCAGTGAGGCCACACCCTGCACCCAGGCCTCACCCAGACCTCAGCCAGGAGGAGGGACTGTAGGCCTGAGACTCAGGGACATGAGCACAAAAGGGGGCTTCTCCCATTAGCCCCCGGGCAGCCGGAGCTTCTCACTTGCAGGCACCACCCCCCAGTGGACAGTGGCTAGCGGAGGGGGCTCATCCTCAGGGAACACTACAGCCAGGGGCATCTGCCCCTGGCTCCTGCCACAGCTTATACACAGGGAGTGTCCCGGCCTCAGCAAGGAGTCCGTGAAGACACGCTGAGAGCAGGCTGCTGCTTTCGGGGTGAGGAGGGCTGGCAGCAGCCTCCCTGCCAGCTCCCCGACTCTCCTCTCTCGGGCACATTCTGTCCCTCGGCAAGTGGGATCTCTGTCTCTTCTCGTTGGGCCAGAGCCTGGGGCCTCCTGTCTCCCCAGTCCGGGTGGCAGTGAGTCACGCCCTGGCACAGGGACACGGGGTTGGCAGACGTAACCATCTTGAGTGCTCGGAACAGCAGCGGGGGGTTAAGCAGCTGCTGCTCAGCTGGTCCCTGAGATCAGTCAGGAAGTTCGGCCGAGGGGGACCTCTCAGCGGGAGGGCCTGCCCGTGCCCTGGACCGTGGGGCTTGGGCCACAGGTCCCTGCTGCCCCTTGGTCAGAACCCTGCTAGATCTGCTCCAGTGCCCGGCTCCATGGGCAGAAAGCCAGGGTCTGGAGAGTTGAAAGCCGCCCAGGTCCCTGGTCTGTGACAGCCCAGCAGAGCCGAGAACCCTGGCCGCCCACAGCTGACCTGAGTGTCGTGTCCACAGCCCTTACTGCCCCTTGTGATGGGGTTCCACCCACTAGAGGTGGCGAGCTGTGGATGCTCAGCATCTGGGGTCAGACAGCTGGTTAAGGGGCAGAGTCAAGTTCGGACCCAAAGTTTCTGGCCAAAGCCCAGGGCCTGTCCCTGCACAGCAGGCCGCCCCTGGGACCCGGCTGCGCTGACCGTGGGCTGGTCTCTCTCTCTCTCTGCCGTGAGCTTTGCTCTGAGCCCCCCACCCAGGGCCCCACCTGTGGACACCACCTCCATAGCTAACTGGGGTGCACTGAGTTCGGGTCTCCCTCCTACACGGGACCTATTGTGACCCAGCCTCAGGACTGTAAGGGAGGCCCCCCAGGCGGCACTGGTCCCATCCGGGCCCTTTCATGGTGGAACCAGCCAGTGCTGTCCTGTCCCTTGGTCAAGGACAAGGGAGAAGGGCGGGGAGAGAGACTGCTAGTGAGCCCGGGCGTAACGTGGGGCCACGAGACCAGGGAACAGGACAAAGCCAGGGCCAAGGCCCAGTCCCAGGGACAGTGCCCCTCAGGGCCGCCAACTGGCTGTGGCTGAGCTGGGTGGGCAATGGCCCACTTGGAGCCCTGGCCCAGAGCGCCTTGCTGACTGCAGATCAGTTCGCGGTGAGCTGGGCTCATACGACCCTTCACTGCCCACACCGCTGCACGGGTGGTCCCAGGGAGCCGTGCCCCTGGACTTGTAAGTAGGAGAACCTGCCAGGGCTGCAGCTGCTGGACAGGGAGGCCACCGTCTTGACCCAGGTCACCCCCAGAGATGAGGGCCGGCCACTTCCCCTTCCCTGAGAACGGACCCACGCGACGAAAGTCTGCCTTCAGCCTGGAGGACAGGCTGTGCCTGCCCCCGCCTCCAGCTTTTTCTGGTCTCAGCTACTGGGGAAGGCGCCGAGGGCTGTGATGAGGGGCCCTGACGGCTCGAACCCCCCTGCTCCCCAGTAACGCCTGTGGTGTGAAGTCGCTCAGCCAGGCCCCGCCCCCGGGAGAGGGCATGGAGGGGCCCGTTTCTGTCACAGGGATGAGCTGGACGATGTCCTGACCCAGGCTGCCGGGTGTGAGTGTGCACGAAGTGCCAGCTCCGTGTGGGTTTCCAGGAAACCACCAGGCACTCTCCAGCAGAAGAGTGTCCCCAACATTGTGCTTCATCCGGACACTGGATGCTGACCTGCGCTAGGGCTTACGGCTGAGCCCTCCGGCCGGAGTCCAGGGAGGAAGAGATCACTCTCCCAGCTCCCGAGATGACACGGCGACTGTCCGTCAAAACCGTGTGGGTCCAGTGCGATGGCAGTGTTCTCCCGGTGGGACCGCAGCTCACGGGAGGTGAAGGCCGTGCCCGCCGAGCTGCTCGGGACCCGCAGGCAGGGAACAGCCGGGCGAGGGCTGCGCCCGCTCCCCCAGGCCTCCCTCTCCCGGCCGGCCTTCTGTGCCACGTTGGCCTTGGTGTGGTGGGGAGCACGCCCTTGATCCCACTGTCCAGCAAACCCCATAGGCTGGGGCTTCTCTCGGCCCCAGCCTCTGTCCCGTTCCCCCCACCCCCGCTCTCCCTGTGCCCAGGTCCCGGCCCCTGTGGCCTGCCCGCTCCTTGTCTGACTGTGGTTCTGGCTCCCGTGCCAGGGATTCCGTTTCCTCCCTGTGCCGAAGCCTGTGTGTGCTCAGCACCTCGCTGTTCCCAGAGCCTCTCCTGAGCCGAGAGGAGCCAGGACGTGCCCTGGCAGCTGCCCTGAGGTGAGTCACGTCTGAGGTCCTGCCAGCGAAGGACGGGTGAGGAGGGCGGACCTTCGGGTGCGAGGAAGGGAAGGGGTTATCCCTGGTGGTCAGAAAACAGGCGGGGGTGGGGCAGGGGTGGGGGCAGCCCAGAACCCCTGAGAGAGCTGGTGAGTTGGAGTGAATGAAGCAGAAGAAACACTCACCATGGGCTCGGGGCCATGTTTACAGTGCGTGGTGAGAAACTTTCAAGTTTGTAACAAGTTGGCAACACTTTGGCGTTAATGCAACATGGTATCGACCTGTGAGTGAAGCACACACCCAGGCTGCACATTCCTGTTTCACGGACCAGAACCTTGGCGTCCAGGGGAGTCCAGAGGTGTGCCTGGAGTCACGGCGCTGGGACCAAGCCTTCTGGGACCATCTGCACCGTCAGCGTGATGGGACACCCAGCTGCCGGCCCCTCCCCTGTCTGACCTGACCCTCCCCACCCCCCCGCTGCAGGAGCAGAGTCCGTGTGGAGCCCACTCCGAGCCAAAGCCCCTGACTCACACCTGCACCTGACCTGCCTGGGTCTCCTGGGCTCACACCGAGCCAACCATGTCAGCTGACATCAAGAATAGAAAAAAAACAGGAAAGCACATTTTCAGCAACCTGGTGGGTTCCCCTCTGGTCCCTAACCACTGCCAGATGAGACGCACAAGCCCTCCAAAATCAGCCTAAGAACAACCTAGGGAGGGGGAAACCACCCTGACAACAAGAATCACCTGCCTCACGAACCAACCACTGTCCCCTGCCCAGGACACCCGCGGTCAGGGGGCATCTCCAAGGGGCGCTGCCGAGGGCCCAGGGCCCCACGGAGAGAAGCAGCCTCCATCCCCCCCCAGCGCGATACTTCCAGGGCCTCGTAAGAGAGTGTCCAACCTTGGCCTGGGCTCATGCTGAAATCACAAAACAGATGACCGCTGTAGGGCTGGAGGGCTGGCAGACACCGCGGGGCCACATAGAAAGACAGTGAGGGGCCGGGATCAAAGGATCTAGACTCATCTCCACCCATGTTAACTAAAAAAAAAACCCTTAAGACAGATGAAACCGGGTGTGTACTCGTGCCATTTCATCCCATCCTGACGATGACCCCATGAGGCAGCCGTTGCCGCGTCCACCGTTCGCAGGAGGGGGCTGAGGCCCAGGGCGCAAGGGGAGGCCGGGGGCAGTGACAGGGCCCCTGCCTGGCAGCTGTGCTCAGCTGAGCTGCAGAGCTGGGCTTGGGAGCCAGTGTGGCCGACTTACAGCTTCAAGCCACACTCCCTGCCCCTCGGTCTAGCTGGCCGGGTCCTCGGCCTCAGGGCACCCTCCAGGGCCCCCTCCAGGGCCCCTCCCTTGTCATGAGCACATGCTGAGACAGAGACCCCCAGGATTTTCCTGGAAAGGTCTAATGTAACCCACAGATGGGCCTCAAGAATTCATGTCTGTGGTGTGATTGATTGCATCAGACGTGGCAAAAGGAACTTTACCAAATGTCCTTTTCTTCAGCCTTTGTATGTGAGAATCTCTCTGACAGATCCTGAAACATCCCATCGGCCCACACAGGGCATGTGTGACCAGCCCCATGAGACACTGGCCACACCAAGGGACCTGGTCAGAGTCAGGGTCTCAGTTCATGTGGCCCCTCCCTGCCACCTGCAGTGGCCACAGGGCGACTTTCTGTGGCGTGGACCCCACCCGCCCACAAACGCCCTGGGGGCCCCGGAGCAGTCACAGGTCTTACCGGGTAGCCCCATGAGCCGTTCCCCGTCTGGAGCTTGGAGTAGTAGCTGCTCCGCATGGTCCCATAGTTGTTGTAGTTGTTGTAGCTGTCGGCCAGGCCATCATACATGGAGCCTGAGGGCAGAGGCAGGGTTAGGGCGAGATGGCCGTGCTAGTCACCCGCAGCCCAGGCCCTGGCCCGCCAACTGCTCCCACCGGGGGCCCCTGGCCCCTCGAGGAGTCTAGGTCCGAGACGGAGGAGGAGGGAGGGGCTGGGCCCAGGCTGCAAGTCCTGTCTCCCGCCTCCAGCCCCTCCACCAGCAGGACCCAGGGCAGGCCCTACAAGGGCAGGGACAGCCCTCTCCTGGGACCCCGTGGCTCCCTGTTCCTGGCGAACCTTGACACCTACATGTCAGGAGCCCTCCGGGTACCACGGTGCCCTTCCAGGGAATCCTGACCCCACATCCAGTGAAAATAAGCTTCCCACTCAGGGAGGACAGGCAGGACCTGAACATGCCAGGTTCGGAGCCTGACGGTCAGGGCCATAGAGTAGCGATGGCTGGCTGGAGGCCGCTTCAGGGTGGGACTCTGGCTCCGGCCTCAGCCCGGACCCCCAGCGTCAAGGTGCCTTCCCGCCCCTCACTGCATCTCTTAGCTGCTCCAGCCGGTGAGGGGGGTGGCCCTTGTCCTCAGAGGCCCCCGTGAGGATTAATTAATGTTTTTGGAGTGCTTGGCCACCCACAAATGACAGGCTTGGCAGGGGACAGAGTGTCATTATGGTCATTACTGGCGAAGTGGCTTTGCCTCCCAGAAATCAGACTGGACTTGGGCTCCTCGGGGGGTCTTCCCTCTTCTCTCCCCTTCCCCAGATGGCGGGGGTCCTAGAGGACAGTTCCTGCTGTCCTTGGAACAGGGCTGCCAGGGACAGGCCGTGACCTCACCTGCCACGCTGGCAGTTTCTCTGCAGCCTCCACCACCCACCTCGCCCACGTTTCAAAGGCGAGCTCAACACCCCACCCCTCTGGGAAGTCTTTCTCAACTGGCCGTCCTGCTGACTGTGCCCAGGTCCCGCCCGGCCGGCACTCCACCCCCAACACTGCCTGCCTTCGAGGGACACCTCTGAGCGGCACACCAGAGCAGGGCTGGCCCACGCTCTGGTAGAATGACAGCCTCTGTGGGGCCTTGAGAGCCTCGTGGGGGGAGAACACCCCCTCTTCCTAAGGTGATGGCCGGGGTGCAGCGGTGGAGACCCTTTCTGGGGAGGTGAGGGCTGCTCACCTGGTAAGGGAGCCCCTCCCTCACCTGTCCCGCCTGCTCAGACTCCGAAACCCTTAGGTGAGGGGACTGGGGTCCCTGTCTGGTGCCACCTCCTCTGTGGAATGTCACATGGCTCCCCAGAGCTCAGAGGCCAGGGCACTGCTCCTGACCCCTGACCCCTGACCCCCAGCCACAGAGGACCAACCAGCCTTCAGCGCTGTCGGCGGGGCCCTGGGAGCCTGGAGGTGTTCTCACTGGTGGTGCTCTGGCATGTGGGCAGGTCGGGTGCACCCTGCAGCCTCAACCTCCTCTTTCGTATAAAGAAGGGGTGGCCTCTGTGCACCTGGATGCCCCACGTGGCCCCAGGGTCCCCTGGCTGAGGAATGACAATGACACAGGAGGAGCCCGGCAGCCCTTCTCCAGGGTCCAGGGTCCTTCCGAGGAAGAAACACAGACGGCAGAGCTACCTCGGCCCCCGCTGCCGGCCTGGGGGCCTCCAGGCCCAGCTGGCCCGGCTCCCCGGGGGACATGTCTGTGAGCCTCTGACTGAACCGTGCTCCTCACTGAGTGGGGGGCGGGCAGCTCATTGCCCTCCTTTCTCCTGCAGCTGCCCCCTGCAAAGGTGGCCTCTGTCAGGAGGGGACAGGGGGCAAGGTCGGGGCTCGGCCGCCCTGGGAAGGGGCTGCACCAGACTCACAGCCCAGCAGGTCCCCCTCCCTCTTTGCCGCAGGGCTTGGCAGGCCCGTGTTCACCTGGCTCTTGCCCACGAGCAGGGAGTTCCCACCAGAGGGCAGGTATGGGTCAGCCAGCAGCTCGGGTGGAAAATCTGGGGTGGTGACGGACAGGGCCCCCCGGGGAGGCAGTGTCTGGGCCTCTCTCTGCCTCCCTCTGGGTGGACCTGTCAGCTGTCAAGGCACGCCCCCTCAACCACCAGGGAGCACCTCCCCCGCCCTAGCCTGCCTCTGCTCCCACATTCCCTGGGTGGGGCTGGTGGGGTGTTCCCTGCCATGGAGGGGAACAGGGCCACCTCTGGAATGCCAGTCCCATGTCCTGGGGTGATGTGGGTGGTGACAGATGTGGATTATAACTCACTTCCAGTGGGGCCAAGGCCTCTGGGCCCTTCCCGGGAGCCCCTGATGGCCCCAATATGTCCCCTGTGAAACCAGGACTCAGACTGCCTGACCCCCACCTTAAGCTTCTCTGCTTGGCTTCCTTGTGGGAACGAGGCTGCCATCACACCAGCCATCATGGCTTCTCTGGCCCCCTGCGGCAAGAGGGGGCTGTGCTTGGGCCCAAGGCCGTGAGGGGGGGTGGTGTCCAGAGACATTACACATCTGAAGTCACCCCTTGCAGTGAGCCTCATAGCTCAAGGGCGCGGGTGGCAGGTGACCTCTCTTTGGAAGAAAGCTGTTCCCGAAACAGAAGCCACATTTCCCTCTCTGGGCCCTGGGGGTCTGGCCACTACCCTCTGGAAATCAAGCTCCACGGCCAGGACATGGGGCCTCTCCACGAGAGTAACAGGGCCAGGTGTGACAGCTTTCACTTCTCTACCTGGTCCCCAACTTCCTGGAAGCCTCTGCTGACTCACTGGCCCTGATTGCCACCCCCACCCGGAGCCCACTGTCTTCTCAGTACAAGGTGGTGGGGCGCCCCTGCCCGGCCATGGGGCCAGGGTCCTTGGACCATCTCAGCCAGGCCCCCCCCCCAGGTGGGTGGGATAAACAGGGAAAGAGAGCGGCCTGGTGCTGCTCCAGAACCAAGGTCACCCCCCTTGAGGAGGATTCCTGGCCCAGGGTGGTCGGGGAGGTGGTCCCGGCACGCAGCTCACCCCCAGAACCATCCTCGCCTCTCAGGTGACCACCTGCATCCCATCGTCTCTCCTGAAAGGCGGTCATGCCACTGGCAAAGGATGGCGTGTCCGAGGGGCACTGGCAGCTGGCTCAACCTGTGTTCTGTCCCCAGGGGGCCTCTGCCCCCACCCCTGCAGAACCCCAAATTCCTACAGCAGCTGCCTCAGGGAGGTGCTGCTTTCCCAGGACGCCAGCGACACCACCCCTGTCATTCCCGTCAGCGCTCTGGTCACGCCATCTCGGGACCTGCCTCCCAGATGGCTCACGCCTGGAACTGACTTCCCTCTGATGCCTCTGAGCTTTCTCACCCACAGATGCTTGGAGACCACAGGCAGCTCCCTTGTTAGGGTACATGGAGTTCTCTTTCGGAGGGGGGAAAATGCAGCACAGACAGAGGGATCTTTGAGGAGACGACTCCTCCCCCCACCCCCAAGTTCCTGCCCCACCCAGACAGCTTTCTCTTGTCACTCAAACCCTCTCCCGGAGCTCAAAGCCTGGCACAACCCCCCAGAGGCAGCCCGCCCAGCTCACCCTGCAGCCAACTCTCATCAGCATTCTGTCCGCCCTCCTGTGGGCCCCAGCAGCGTGGTCCCTGCGCCCGCTGAGTGTGCGTGAGTGCGTTTGTGCGCCAGTGAGTGATGGTGTGTGTCATGGGGGTCCCTGTGGGTCTGTGTGCGAGGGAGGGAGGGTAGGCACGGGAACAGGACTCTCGAGCTTGGCTGCATGTCTCAAGGACTAACTACAGCAAGGGCCTCTGGGGCACAGCCGGGCGCTGGCGTTTAAAACAAAATAAAACAAAACCCAGGGGGATCCCCGTGCGCTCATATTCAGATGTTTACTAGAGAGAAATGGTGAGCGATCCGCCTCGAGGGGGCGCCCCCCGCAGGTCTGCCGTGGGCGGGCAGGGGGGGCTGGGTGCAGAGGTGGGGAACTAGGTAGCCTCTTTCCCAGGAGCGTCATGAACACCAGGTGCTTGGGAGATGACCTAATCCCACCTGTCCCAGGTGCAGACACTCCGGGGAGGTGGCGACTGGCCCAGAATCGTCAGCAAGGGAGCCAGACAGAGCCTGGGTCTCCAGACACCGGGCAGGACGCAGCCGCAACGCTAGCCACCGCTGCGGAGTGTGCGCATGCGCGCCGGTGCACACACGTGTACGGCCAGGGCGCAGGGGTGTGTGCCCTCACATGCACGTGCGATGTGCCCGGGAAGGCCGCTGCACGAGGACATCTAATATAATATCCTTTCGTTCTGTTTTGTTCAAACATCACACACCCTCTGCGTGCCATGCCCCGTCGCAGGAGTGGAGCCCAGATTTCTAAGCTGAGAGCAATGGCTGATGGGTATTTACAGTTTAGTGTGTGGGGAGAGAATTTTGTGGGGTTGTTTTTTTTTTTAAATCTGCTAATGAACTGAGCCAAGGAGCAGGATCCAGGGAAAGAGCATTTGCTAGGAAACACCCCAGAATATCCCACATTTTTGCACGTGTCAGAACAGGCCAACGGAAATTCAGGTTCAAGCCTCAGCTTCTAGCCAAGATGTATTGTAAAGAAACAAAAATTGGTTCATTTGAAGTTTAATTAGCGGTTCGCTGTTGGAACAAGCTATGGCACAAATACCTTCTGCCATCCCCCATCTCAGCTTTGGCCCCCAAACCAGAGCCCCACAGGGGACGCCCACCACCGCCTGTGACCCAGGAGGGGAAGGTGAGTGGGTCCCCCGCTCTCAGGCTGAGACGCAGACGTGGAGGGACTTGCTAACTGGGCGGTGGTGGGAGGCCCCCCAGGTGCCCACCGTTCCCCACCTGCGGGTGGCCCCTCACCTGTGCGCAGCACAAGCCCGCCTCCAGGAGGCCTCAAGTACCTCTGCCCTTTGAGGGCCCGGGAGGCAGGCCCCGCCCCACCCAGTGTCCCCCACCCCCACCTCTGACCAGGGAGAAATACAGGTTTGGCCATTTGAGATGGAAATGATGCTTCTGAGAAGCGAGATGCCAGGCCTAAGGCTGACAAATCGCAGCTAAATGTTGGGGTTTCCGGACTGAGACGGGAGAGGGAAAAAAGGAGATTCTGTCAAGCCCTGTGGGTGGTATCACCATTGGGGGGGCGGGCAAGGGGGCGGGCAAGGGGGTGGTCAAATGAGATTTGGGTTAAGCTTTAAGAAGAGATTCCAGCGCAGTTACAAAGAACCCAAGCGTGGGAAAGTGTCTCCTTTACCCGCGACCGACTCCTCCCTACAGGGACTCCCAGTCCAGGCAGCCAGGTGCCCTGCTGAGATCCCTCTGGGCAGCCACACCCCCTGCTTCCCACACAGCCTGGAAGACATCCTGTGTTCATGGGACCCTCCAGAGATTTGGGGGCTGCAGAAGAAAGAGGAAAGAGCCACACGGGCAGGCAGACTCGGAGCAGCCTCCCTCAGTGGGATCTCCAGGCCCTGGAGGCCCTCACTGCCCCTGCCCCTGCTGCCCAACCAGGATGAGGGGTCCGTCTCCAGGGCCTGTTTCTGGCTGGGCAGGGACGGGCACATGGGCCTTGGCTCTGTCCCCGGAGCCCTTTGTCTAGCCCCGGCCGCTCGGCTCCCCCTCACAGACAAGACAGGAGAGAACCCACAAGTTCTCCCGACGGCCCTTCATGGGGCCCGAGGGGTGCAGCGTGGCCGGGCTCCCCAGGGCCGAAGCTCCGCCTGAAGGGCCCTGGAAGGAGTCTGGGGCCTGGGAGAAGCCAAGGCCCTGGAGGGACCCGCTCCCCTCCAGGACGGGACGGAGGCAGAGTTCGTCTGTCCCGCAGGGTGAGGGAGACAGCCTGGGGCAAGGCCCTTCCAGAGCCGCCAAGACCCCTCCCAGGAGCCAGGGTGGGGGCCTGGGACAGAGGGAGAGGAGCGAGCGGCTACGCAGGGAGCCTTGGGCACCGGGCGCGGAGGAGGCGTCTGGTGGAAGGAGCTGGCTAAACCAGAAGCGCCGGCCCTGAGCAGCCACACGGCTTCCCCACCTCTGACGCTGCTGGGGAGCTGGCCCTGTGGGATCCTCACCACAGCTGGGGGGCAGGGACGCACCGACAGGGGCAGGACATGCAGAGCGCAGGCCCACAGAGTCCCCCCATCTGGCTGAAGGTCCCGGAGGACCTCGGGGTGGCCGGTGTCTGGGCACTGGTTTTCGGTCTCTTTGGTGCTGTGGGCCTGGAGCGCAGGCCAGAGATGGAGTGGAGGTGGGGGGTGTACAGGGGAGTCTCGTGTGGAGAACAGAGTGGGTCAGCTTCAGCGGCGACTGGGCTGGGGCCAGAAACAGGGCACTCAGTTTTCCCGACCTGCTTCCAGAAACGGCTGGGAAGCAGCTACCGAGGCCCCAGGTGAAGGAGGAGGCCTAGGCTCTACGTGGAGGCGGCGGGAGAGGTGCCAGGGGCCCCGCCCAGGGCTTGGGAATGCAGAGCCGCGGAGCCCACGGCCTGGGCTGCTTGGTCTGGGGTCTGCCCCCTTCCTGTCCTTCCCGGAGCTCCCACCCACCCCCGTCACTGGGGCCTGACCCTGCACACAAATCCCAGTGGACCTCTCCTGGTCTGCCGCCTTAAGGCTTCACTAGCATTCAGATAAATTCACCTGAAGAAATAAAAGCGTCTCGAATTTGCGTGCCGTTCTCACTGCGAGTTGTTTGTGTCAAAGCACTGGGTCTAAAACTTCCCCGCACGCGCCCACCAGATACCGTGCCTCCCCTCTTCACCTCACACAATGGGGGTGCTTCGTGGGGGTCTTGGGAGGGCTGTCTGGTCAGACAAGCCCCCAGATTGGACAAGTGTCTCCCTGTGAGAGCTCAACCAGGGGCAGTGTCAGACCACCCCTCACTCACTGACCTCGGTCCCTACTCTTCCCAAGACACTGTCCCCAGTGCAGCTGAGTGCAGTGGGGAGAACCCGCAGGGAAGGGAGCTTCCGCGTTGGCCACCAGGAAAAGAAGGCTTCTCCAGGCCCCCTGTGGGTCCCCAGGGAGCACACCAGCCCTGGGGTGGGCTTTTCCAGGAGCGGGGCACCCGCTGAAATGTTGCAGAGGCAACAACAGCTTGTCCATCGTGGCAGCACCTCTCCTGTCCCCCATCTGGGTCTGAGGACACCGTCATTCTCTGGCAGGACGCAGCGCCCCCCCACCCCCACGGGATCCTGACTGCCCGGGTGGTGGCCGGTGGCTGCCAGCTGAAGGCACCGGAACTCGACGCTCAGGAGGAGGGGGCTGGTGAGGGTGAGCCCTGGGGCGGGGGCCCGCAGTGGAACCAGGACAGAAAACGAGCAGGATTGGGAAAGAGAGAGAGAGAACTGCCCACGGCGGGCGGAGAGACCACCTGCCCGTGGCATGGGAGCCACCCTGGCGGGCACCGGCACAGGCTCACTCCAGAGGCCGGCCACCTGGTGGGTTGCGGCGGCAGCTCCACCCCACCGGGATGGGACGGCTCGCACCCGCACAGCCCTGGCCTCGGCCTCCCTCCCTGGCTCGCCCCTGCCGCCCTGGGCGAGTGTGCGGCCGGGCCTCCGACCCCGGTGCCCGGCGGACCTGAGCGCGCGCGCATGCGCGGGGACGCTACCTCGGTTGGAGTGGCTCAGGGTGGACGACTGCGAGGACTTGGACTTGTGCCGCTTGGCCGTCATCATCACCTGCTGCTGCACGCGCTGGCTGCCCGACGTGCCCATCTTCATCTTCTGGTCCGAGGGCAGCGCCAGTGTCGAGTTGTCCTGGCTCTGGAAGCATTCGTAGGCTAGGGCCGTCTTGAGGGGCGAGTGGTTCATGGTGGCGGCGGCGCGGCCGGGCCTGGAGGGCGGCAGGCGCGAGGTGCGTGGGGCAGCGGTGGCTCTTCTCGCCCAGCGGCTCCCTATGCCCACAGAGCAAGTCTCCGCGCTGCTCCCGGGCCTCTGCCCCGGCTCGTCTCTCCCGGGCACTGGCGGGGCCCGCCCTCCGTCGAACTGGATATACCGCCCCTGCCCACACCGCCCCCCCACCTGCTGTGCTCCCCAGTGTGGGGCTGCCTCTCTCCCATCCTCTCCCTCCCTCCCCCACGGGGGGGGCGGGGGCGGGGAAGGTCCCGCCCCTTGGTCCTGTACCTCTGCTCATGGAAAAACTATGTTCTCAGCTGGGGACTCAGGGAGTCTTCTCTCCAGGAAGAAGTCTTTCCAAGGAACCTGGGGCAGCCACACACCCATCCCCCTTTGTTCCGAGGTCCTGGAGAGTCCCGCATGTGGGGGCTCCCGGTCTGGCGGCAGCAGCACAGGCCCTGCCCAAAGGGAGTCCTCCATCTTCTGGGGACAGTCCCTCCTCCGGAAGGCTGCCTCTAGCCTGCAGAGAGTGGGGTGGGGACGCCGAGTGAGACCAGGGCTGGGACGTGAGGCTGCAGCGCAGTCACCTGCCTGCACGGGTCCTCGGGGTGCCCCCTGTGAACAGTGGATCCTCCTGTAACTCTAGGCTCAGCCCCTGAAACGGTGCCTGGTGCACAGGAGAGGCCCAATTAAAACAAACAAACAAACAAACACCCTTCTGAACGGACAAGGGTGAACATGAGGCAAACTGAGTCCAGCAGGAACCCCACCCAGACCCCTCCCGAGACCCCCCAAGGCTGCCTCACCCATACAACGTCCCCAGGATGGACTTCCGATTCCAGGACACCCATGTGCCTCGCCCCTTGCTCACCCCAGGGACCCGTGTGGGGTGCCACTCCCTCCTCTAGCATCGCCCTCGGGCGCCGGGAGCTCACGTCAGGCCACTGGGTGAGTGATGGGCTGAGTATTTCTTTAACGACATTGACGGAAATCCCCAGAAACGGCGCCCCGCCCTGCAGCATCTTGTTGGGCACAGGACCCTGAGCACAGGGAGCACACTCCCTGCTGACTCGGCATTCCCATGGGGGATGGTGCGGCCCCCGAAGGGCCCACCCGGCTGTCGGCCCCTGGGAGTCCGGGACTCTGCCCACAGCCCTCACACTGGCCTTGTAGGGGCCCCTTCTAACCCACAGAGGAAGGGTCCCTCGGAGTCTGTGCCTGTCGGGCACCTAGTGTCGAGGAAGGCTGGCGGAGCCCAGGGGCTGTCTCGGGGGCCACTTCCCGAGAAGTGGGTGCTCTATGCCAGGAGCCTCGGCCCCCAACCCCCGAAGGCATTCCTGCTTGCCACGTGCCGAGCAGGGTGTTGTAAAGCACGTTATAGGAACAGTAAAGCACCAGTAGGAATAGTTTCCTAATTGAGGGCCATGTGCCTGGGAGCTTAGTGTCACATAAACCAGAGAGGTGACCAAGGACGCGTCGTGGGTACGAGCGTCCAACACCTGGGCGGACCCTGTCACCACTTAAAATGCTAATACTCTGCTTCTAGCCCTCGACCCCCAGGGCTGATGGACGGACCCTCGGGGCCACCCTGCCCAGCCTCCGGTGGTTCCGGGGGGAGCCCAGATGTCTTGCTCGAGGTCACCAGTTAACACGGCCAAGCCTCCATTGTCATCAGGCCTGGCGGCTGTCTTCCTCTCCATCCCAGCCTCCCTTATAAAAGTCCCATAAAGTGGGCACTGCAGTCCCTTGCTCATGGGCCCTTGCGCAAGGGCCCCGAAGTGCTGTAACGTACTATGACAGCACATTAACGTGCAGGTGCGCTGCGTCACGCACCTGGTCTCTTGAAAACCTAATAAGCTGGCCACAATCCACGTTAATTATGTCTGTAAAGAATGATAACTTTGCTGCCTTTAGGACGTTGCAGGGCCCCAAGGAGGCGACTGGACCAGCCCGCACTACTGTCCGAGGCCGCACTTTGGATGCCGCCCGCGCGCACGGTCTTTGAAACTGTGTCTGGCCCAGAGTGCGGTGTTTCTCGCTGGTGCCCCTCTGACACCGCTGTGATGGGAGACGGAGGCTCGGGGAGGTCACCTGCTGCCCAGTGGCAGAGACAAGTCCAGCACGGGCTGCCTTCCAGGGACCAGTCCCCGCAGCACCAGTCCCCGCTCCAGGCATGAAATCGGGCCGCTGGGGTCCCGGCTCCTGGGTGTCACTAGCTGGTGTCCTGAGGCTAGACAAGCCCCTTCCTCTTGGCCCAGCACCAGATGTGTGAATGGGCGGTTTGCTGGCTCACTAGACCCCCTCCCGACCTAACACTGCCATGCTGCCATCCACTGGGGGCCCCTGGGGAGCAGGAGCTTGCGAGTGAGCTGGTCAAGGGCTGTGGGGGAGGCCGCCGGGGGACTGACAGCCGACACAGAGGGGTCGGAGGGCCGTGTGGGAGGGACCTGAAGGCTGAGTCGCAGCTGCCCCCGCTCCGGGGCCAGGGGTTGCTCCCAGCACAGGGACGGTGGGTGTCAGGGCCAGCAGCCTGGCCTGTCCCCAGAGGTCAGCCGGCGCGGCCTGTACGACGGGCTGGGATGGCCCAGCAGAGGGGCGAGACTGGGGCGTACACCTGGGCCTCTGACACGCCTGCACTCTCTCTGAGCTGCCATTCTGGTCTCTCCAGGTGAGCAGGGTGGGGCGGCGGCCAGGACGGCAATGCATGACAGGACAGCGACCCAGCCCCATCCCAGCCGGCTGCCGTCAGCACTAGGCTGGCTCTGTGTGCCGCCCCCTGCCAACCGAAAATTCCAGTCCTGTCCTCCCGAGGCTGGCACACCTGGGGCCGCCTTTCCACCGGCCCCTTCCCCAGGTCCATGGGGGATCTAGGCCTGAGCCCTGGCCTCGGGGTCCGAGGGGCCTCTAACTCTTCCCAGAACCAAATAGCACTCCAGCACAGACCCCAGGGCCTAGGGAGGTAGCCTGGAAATGGGACAGGTGTGTGCCCAGCTTTCCCACTGCTGGCCACGTGACCTGGAACACGCCACTCAGCCTCTCGGTGCCTCAGTTTCCTCATTGGTTAACATGGGATTAGTAATACCTAGCAGGGATCCTGTGACCAAAAATACATATTTAAAAATACATAAACAGCCTAGCCACGTGCTTGGTATACTGCAGGAGCTTACTAATGAACAGAACTTCCTCCCTCCAGCCGCACCACCTGGCCTTCTAACTGCCCTCTCCGCTGGACTCCACCGTCTCCTGGGGCCAGGTCCCCCAGGGCCTCTCCTCCTGGCCTGGCCCGCATCCTGAGCTACGAGTGGCCTGCTCATTGTTGGGTGGGAGCTTCAGACCCTCAGAAGGGGAGGAGCCTCACAAAACACTAGTCTAGCCTTTGATTTGTCAGAAGAGGTGCTGAGTGCTGAGAGGCACGTGGCACGGCCTTGTAGGGCCTGGGCGCCTGGCCTTGCACCCCCCTTGGAGGCATGGGGCCCCTCTCCCTTGGGGGAGGATGGGGGAGGACCTGGCAACAAGCTTGAGGCTTGAAGGGAAGCCAGGCAGGGGAGGCATCCGAGAGGGCTTCTTGGAGGCGCCGCTCCTGCTGCGGGTGCTGGGAGATGGAGGCCCCCGGGGGGTGGAGCAGGGCCCTGGGGGAGGCCGTGGGAGCTGCGGAGCTGGCGGGAGCCTGGGGCGTGTGCACAAGCAGCGAGCCAGCCCTGCGCTCTCGCCCTCTGTCTCAGTCACCTGCCCAGCCCCAGCCCCAGCCCTGCACGGCCTCCTGGTAATTTGATGAGTCACCCACCCGCGCCTGCAGATCGGGCGGCCACACCCAGGGCAGCTGGCACCCTGGACAGTGTTTCTGTTCTGAGCTGCTGAGCCGGCAGCCTGCCAGGCTGCAGAGGGGCGTTGCCGGGGAGCCGAGATGCTCCGGGGCCCTGGGCCGGGCTAGGAAGCTGCTGAGTGGCAGAGCCGCCTCCTGTCTGCGTTGCCCCATCCCCCGCCCAGGTGCCTTCCCACGGGGAGCGCCAATCCTGGGCCTCCCCAGCTCCTCCCAGGTCTGCACCCTGTGGGGCCGGCTGCAGGCTGCTCCTGGGGGTCTGCATTCGCCCCAGTGAGGGCCCGAGTGGGGGCCGTGTGTCAGGCATGGGGTGCCCCGCCGGCAGGGTGCCGCTTGGTCCTGGCCCACTCTGCCCCCACAGGCCCCCAGAGGAACTGTGCTCGGAGGGCCCCTCCCCCCCTCCCCCCCTCAGAGCACCCTGTGCCTCCTGTGAGTGCCCCCAGCTCACGGAAAGCTGGTGGGCCTGCCCTGTGCCCTGAGCATCTCTCCCTGAGAGCTCGTCCTGGCCACTCTCGGTGCAGCCGGTGCCCCGTGACAGCGTCCGAGACAAAGGCCGCCCCCTTTCCACCCCCTCCTCCCCCACCCTCTTCACAGGCCGGGCCTTCCCACCTGAAGCCCTGAGTTCCGGCCCTACTGGGTTGGGGCTGGGCCTGGGGCCCATTTTGGCAAAGAGCCCTTGGGGGGTTGGGGGTGGGGGTGGGCTCCATGGCCCTCTGACCTGCCGGCCATCTCTGGGCTTCACCCTTCACTGGCCACACACTGGTCATGGTCAGGTTCCTCCTGTGACCACAGGCCGAGTGCTTCTCCAGCACACACGCCACACACGCCACATGACATCTCTGGGGAGCAGAGAACTGCTGCTGTGCGGGGTCCTGGGCTGGGGGCACCCGAGGCAGGTCGAATGGTGGCCCCCCAGCAGCTCCACCTGTGGGGCAGCCCCAGACCCCATGCTTGGGAAAAGGTCCTTTCAGCCACATGGATCTCAAGATGAGATCGACCAGGATTTAGGGTCGCCGCCAAACCCAAAAGCCGGTGTCCTTCGGAGAGACAGGGGAGTCCCAGGCCAGGGTGGAGAAGCCACTGGGGGCTGAGGCAGGGCCTGGAGCCGCTCCAGGGGCTGGAGGAACGTGATCCTCTGTCAGAGCCCCCGGTCCCCTGGAAACTGCAACGGAGGGGTTGGCCCAGAAACAGCCACGAACCCGAAACTGTCTCAGGCACCTGAGCTGTCGGTCTCTCTCAGCGAACTTAGCACCGGGCCCCAGGGGACCCAGCAGAGCGACACAGCCCTCGAAAGGGTGCCAGGCCAGGGCCCACCGACTCCTGCTAGCCCAACAGCCAGCCCCTCACCGAGGAGAGGTGAGGCTCCCACGGCTGCCCCTCCCCCAAGTGGGGGTGTAGGACGCTAGGCATGCCCTGCCTGGAAGTCGGAGGCCCAGCCTCCAGCACCCAGCGCACTCCCTCCCGTTCTTTCTCCCTGAACGGGTGGCTCTCGGCAGCCAGTGCCACATGGTGGTGGCAATTAGACAAGGACACAAAGGGACTCTGTCTTTCCATGGGCCTTTCATCCTGAGGGCTGGGCACTGTGGGGAGCCTGGGATGGGGTGTTCTCCCTTCCAGGATGGGTAAACTGAGGGACTGTCTAGGCAGAGGACCAGAACAGGCCACCTATCAGTCTTCAGGCTGAGGACTTGGCTCTGAAGGCCCCTCTGACTCCCCCTTCTCTGGGTCTGCCAGGCTCCCGCGGGGGGCTTAGCTTCCTTCCAGAAAAGTCTGCAGGATTTGCTGCACCTTCTTCAAGATGGTCGGCGTGGGGCTCAGCCCCCTACAAGAGCCAAGGGAGGCAGGCGGGGCATGCGGGGCTCTGGGGGTCCTGGGGGCCTCCGTCTGCCTGGTGCCAGGCTGGCTCCGGGGCCGGCTCGGCTGCCGCCGTGCGGTGTGGCTGCGGACGGTCGTCTGACCTCGCTGGGTCTCAGTTTCCTCACTTGTAAAACGAGGGGTTGGGGTAGATGCTCACCTCGGCCCCTCTCAGATCTTAACGTACATGAGTCACCGGGGAATCTCACAGATTCGGCTTCAGCAGGTCCAGGGCGGGGCCTAAGACCCTGCATTTCTATCCCGCACCTGCTGCCTTTGGGGCTGCGGGTCCTCAGACCAGGCTCAGGGCTGTGTCTCAGGGTCGGTGGTCGGCTCGTTGCCCCCACCTCCCCCAGGGTGCTGCTGGAAGAACAAATCAGGGTCAATGGTCACGTTGAAGACGTGGCGTTTGGGAACGAGGGACCTGATGCAGGCCCTCAGGCCTTTAGTCCTCTGAGCTGCTTAGGAGACGTCCCTGCAGACCCCTGAGCACAGACGTGCGGTCAGCTCCGCCCTCCTCACCAGGCAGGGATGGCCAGGCTGGGGCTGCTTCTCCCCACGCCCACTCTCCTTGTCGTCCTGCAGCCCAACCTGCCAGGTCAGGACACAATGGCCCCTCTGTCCCCAGGGGTCCCTAGGTCCCGCCCAAGCTCCTCACTTTTCTACCCTCCTGGAGGCTGGACTGGCAGCTTCCTCAGCCAAGACCCCTGAGGACAAGGGGCCACCCGCTGGAGCGTCTGGGGAACCTGTGCGTGCCCGTGACCTGGTTTGGGCAGGGGATCTGAGCTGCATTTCCCTCGGGAAGTTGCCCGCTGCTCTAAGGTGCTTGGGTTTGGCGGGAGCCTGCCCATCTCCAAGGTGACGAGGTTTGTGGTGTAAGCTCGCAGTGTGAGGTGGGGCACCTGCTGGATGCTGGGGGGTGCTCAGAGCTCCCAGACCTCCAGGGCAGGGACTCCCCCCAGCCGTGCCCCCCACCGCAGCATGAGCCCCGCACGGGGTGTGCAGCCCCCCACCCCCTCCCCTCCACAGGCTGCCTGGTGAAGAGCCCACTGAGCAGTGAAGTCCGGTTATGTGCGAACAGAACAATCACCCTAATTGTCGTCTGTGCCGGCTGCCCGGCCAGCACTGGTCTGACAACAGGAGAGGTGTTAGTCACCCAGCCTGGTGCAGGGAGCCCCTGGGCCGCCCAGACCCCAGGACACTGGAGAGGGGGCTCAGAGGGATCCCAGTGCCCAGTCCCGTCCCATCTGGGCCGGAGCCACACCCTGCTCCAGGCCTCGGGTGTCCCGCTTGGCCCCCAGGTTTAGGTTTGTGGCCGTGTGGTGGTCATGTGGCATGCACTCTGAGTGTGGGACCCACGGGGAGCCGGTGTGGGTGCTGCTGGGGCCCCACGGGAGAGCCCTGTGGACCAAGCAGCAGAGAAGCAGTGCCCGGCACGAGCCCCGGACGGGAGGGAAGCAAGGAAGCACAGGCCTTGCCGCATCCCCGGGACGGGGACCCGCGGTGACCGAGGACGGACCGTGTGGAGCAGGGCAGGGCGGCGGGGAGGAACATGGGGACTGAGGCACTCCCCGGCGCCTGGTGTGGCCACGTGCCCTGGCTGCTGTGACCCGGCACGGCCCTGCTGGCCGCCAGCCAGTGTCCGCCCTTCCCCAGACGCTTCTGCGGAAACTTCCCCGTGGACGAGCCCGTGCGGATGAGGAGTGGGCCTGGGGCCCGGCCACGCATGGGGTGGGGCCATGGTGCAGCAGGCCCTGCCCACCCCAGTGCTGCTGGGTCCGAGGGAGCAGTTCTGCGGCGCGGTGGGGGATCCGGTCAAAGAAGGAGTGGATGGACCCCCGACCCCACTTGGGTGTGGGATCGGTCTGCAGGGAGAGGGTCCGGGGGGAGTCGGAACTGTGAAACGGCCCAGGTTTCCTACAGGCTCCCGGCCAGCCCCCAGCCTGGGGGGTCCCAGCCACGTCCACACCCTCCGCCAGCCCAGCTTCCTGTCACTGGCGCCTGAGCTGGTGGCTCTCACCCTGGAGAACACGGCACCGTGGGGGAACTCTTTCCAAAGGCCTGTTTTAGGAACCCACCCAGGTGGGGGTGGGGAAGCCGAGGAGGTGCCATTTTCAGAGAGCTCTCCAGGCCTGGCTCTTCTGGTGCGTCTTCCACATCGTGATGAAACGTAACCTAAAATTCACCACTGTCGCCGTTTCTCTGGGCACCGCGCGGGCGCCTGAGGCACATCCACCCTGCTGTGTGGCGTCGCCACCACCGTTTCCAGAACTCTCTCACCGTCCCAAACAGAAACTCCAGGCCCATTGGAAATAGCCAGGGAGTCATCTCCCCACCCTCAGCCCCACCCTTTGCTGTGCTGTTTCCCAGAGCTCGCCTTGTCCGGGACAAAGCAGTCCGTTCACAGCTGCACGCTGGGACACAGAAGCCGCGTGTGCGTGTCCTGCGGTGACTGGCTTTTCTCCCCGGGCCTCGTGTCTGCCGGGGGCACACGTGCCGTGGCCTGTCCCAGCATCTCCTGCCTTCTCACGGCTGAGTGATGTTCTGTCCACGAGTAGACCTTTCCATGTTTGCCCACGTGCCCCCAGGGGGACACTTGGGCCCCGCCGCTGCCGTCTGGTGGTTGTGAACAGCGCCGGGCGAGGGTGGGTAGCAGATGTCTGTGCGAGCCCCTGTTCTTGATGCTGTCGGGTCCTACCCGGCCCCGTCGCTCACTCCCAACTCTGCTGCTCGCCCCCCGGACCTGGAACAGCCCCTGGATTTCTGTCTCCCCGGCCCCACTCTTGCCCCTTCTCAGCCCAGCCCCACTCCTCGAGGCCACCGTGGGGTGGACGAGCCAGGGCTGGGCCCGCGGTGCCAGGGAACAAGGGCTGGAGCAGGAGGGGGAGACTCCAGCGGATGAGGCAACCCCAGGAACAATAGAGTGTGAACGTGACTCACCTGCTTTGCCCCAGAGCTCGAGGAGGGTGTGGATGCGCTGCCACATTACCGTAAGCGCCTGAAAAAGGGACAGCGCAGCAGCTAGGAACATACCCACGGTGCCCTGGACGTGGGAGGGACCGGGGAACAGTGGGCAGCGGCCAGCCTGGGGCGGGGGGGGAACCAAAAAAACTAAAAACCAAAACAAATTCCTTGCCCACGCCCACATTTCGGAGAGCACGCTGACGCCATGTGCATCCGGACGTGGCCACAATGGCATTGAGCAAGGTGCAGAGAGATTGCCACTTAAGAAAACAAAATTGAGAACTGAATACAATCGCTTATCTAATAAAAGGCTGAAAAACAACAACAAAGGCTAAAAATAGAAGGGCACAAAGGCTCGAAACCAGCGTAATCAGCCCGATAAAAAGAGGCAAACATGCATTGTAACCACACGGGCAGGCTGACTGCAGGAGGAGGGGAAAGAATCACCAGGCGAAACTGAGGAAAGCGGGAGTGACTGCAGCAGGCTCGGATGAAGTCGGCTGCAGGGCAAGGCCCGGGCAGGAGGAAGGAAGGGACCTCAGGTTTTGATAAGGTGGTCGAGCCACCCTCCCACAGAAGATGTGAAGGGACTTTTTGGCCATCCCCTAATGAGTGGCTTTGGGGGCTCGAGGAGTCACGTGTGGCCTCTAGGAGCGTGGCCTGGGGCAGCACTGACCTCTGTGCCCACAGGCTCCGTGGGGGAAGTCACCACCTCCGTCTGCTCCGAGGCTTCCATTCTCCTGGCCCCTCTTCCTTCTCCGGGGCCCGGGGTCTCTGGTGAGGACCTGCAGCTGGACCAGGCACTGTCCACTGCAGGGGCCGGGGGCAGTGGGGGGACTGGTCCCAGTGCCAGTTGCCACTCCCTCCCCAGCCCAGCCTCCTCGCCCTCACAGCCTGGGTCCGAGGGCAGTCCCTGAGCATGGCGCCCAGTCTCCATGTCCCCCTTGCTCCTGGAGCACACTCCCCCTTGGAGTTCTGTCAGCTCCTGCCACCCCCGTCCCTGGGCCGGGGGCAGGGCCCAGCGCTGCAGCCTGGCTCCCGGGCCGCCCTGGGCCCTGTGCTCTCCACTGCCTGCCACGGACCGCCCTTGCTCCCTCTCTCTGGCCTCAGTTTCCCCGTCTGTGATGTGGGCAGGATGGGACGCACTCCACACACCTTGGAGAGTCGAGGAAGTTGATCCAGGAAACATCAGGCCAGACAGCCCGCAGCCCAGGACTCACCGATTCGAAGCTTTTCTTCTCCTACACAGTGAGTTTGATGATTTTTGTCAAAATGGTATGTGCTGATTATAAAAACTCAAGCTGTGCTGAAATCGACAAATAGACAGTAATCCAGACCCCACTGCCCAGGAAGGAGCCAACATCCGTGTTCGGTGACGATATCTCCGACCGTCTCTGAGCAGCAACTCAGACAGAACGAAGGTGCGTGACAGACAGAAACAGTGTGTAAGAACGGGCTTGTGGAATAGGGGTGTGTTAAATTAATTTGTAACAAAATTATAACAAAAAGAAAGAAGAAAGAAGCCAAAAGCATGATTCTATCTTGTAAAAAATGTGTCTTAATCACAACAGATATTTGTACCTGTAAGATCCCTCCAAAGATAAGACAACGAATTATTTTGCAAAATCCTTTTCAAATGTTGCAGTCATTGATTTTTTTTTAACTACGTTTTCCTTGTTGACTGTGCAGTTGACCCCCCGCTGTGACAGGCAGGTGGTTAGCACCCTGCGCTCAGCCCTCCCTCCCCTTCTCCCGAGGCCCCATGTTCGGTGCTGACATGGTATCTGTTTTGCTGGGAGTTTTAAATGTTTCTGTGCTGCGGTGTAACAGCTCTACACTGCACTGATACAATGTCTTCATGACCCTGGACCCTGTGATCTCTCTTCCTGAGTTCCTCCGCTTCAGCCATCGGTGGTTTTCCACCTCCTGTTGTCACTCGGTTTTTTTTGAGGCGGGTTCCCATGCCCGAGGACATCTCTGTGGGTCCACACTCTGTCGTCCCTCTGTGTCTTGTGGACATTACGCCCTGGCCTCCTGGCGTCGAGGGTGGGGAAGTGTGAGCCGGCCTGAGCTTTTCCTCCTGTGCTGACCCACTCTCCCCTTCCCGGGCACCTGGAAAATCCCAAATGCTTCGTTCGGAGTTCAGTAACTCAGACAGGCCATGCCTCGGGGTTGGCCATTCTGCTTTTTTTTTTTTCCTGGCATGCCCTGGATATTATCTCTTTGGCTTCAGTTGTTGGGCTCTCTGCCTCAGTGATATTAACTATTCTCAGACCAGCTGATCTTCACTTATTTTTTGCCTTCCAAGCCCCTCTCTTCTCTGCAATTGCTTCTATTGGGTTAGCCAAAAAGTCCATTTAGTTTTTTTCTGGAAAATAAAAGACACGTTTTTTATTTTCACCAATAACTTCGTTGGTTTGGACATTCCGAGTATGTCGGCTCTCTCCTGAGTGGTATAACTTGGACTGTTCTCAATGAATGTCTCCATTTGATCGCTGTCAACGTCAGCCATTCTACCCGATCGAGGAGCGTCGTCCAGCGAGGAACCTCCAGCACGAGACTCCACACACCCCTCTCGGCACGTCCCATCAGCCACGGCGCCTTCTTCACATACCGCACAGATCTTTTTTTTCCCTCTCTCTCTCTTTTTGGTGTTTCGGTTGTGTTTTTCCCTTCTTGAAACAGTAAAGTAAAAATATGTCAAAATGTTGCTTACTTTCTTCCATCTTCAATATTAAAATGGCTACACAAAAATTCACCAATTTGGACACGTTTTTATTTAAAATGCATGTCAATGCCACAGCTGTCACATTATAATCAAACAAAATTGTTTCCAATGAAGCTGAGGACATCTAAATGCTCCTAGAGCCATCACATGGAAAAGCAAACAGACTTCTTGGCCGACCGACCGAACTTTTGGGACAGCCTGACACAGCAAGCACGCGGCCTGGGTCTTCCTCGGTTCTCCTGAGCCCAGGGCCTGGGGCCCCAAGTCCCAAGGGCCACTGCGGAGGGGTCTCTGGGGAGCCCCCGAGGACAGGGCGTGAGCTGCCTGCGGCGTGGGGCGGCGGACTGCAAGCTGTCTCATCGCTTGGGAAGCCAGAGCAAGTGCAGACAGCTCCCCTGACGCAGCCTGTGGCGGGGGGGGCAGGTGTGCCCGACGGTCCCCTCCTCCCCCGCAGCCTCCCAAGGCCTAGAGGTGGGGGAAGACCAAAGGTGAGCTCCCCAGGGACGTGGGGTCCTTCCCAAGGCATCCAGACCCCACAGCCCGTCCTGGCCCCGCAGCAGGGGGGCTCCCTGGCGGTATCTCCCTGGGCGGGCCGAGCCTCCAGGAAACAGTGTAGCCACAGTGCTGTCACCTGCAGCAGGCCAGAGCCCCCTCCCCTCCCTGGGCCAAACCCATCTCTTGCTCCTCCCAACCTCCCATATCCAGCACGGCAGCACGTCCACCAGCCCGCCTGCTGCTAACTCGGCAGAGCCAGCTGTCACAGCACCAAGGAGGCCAGCCAGCACCCTCCCGCCAGGGCATGCAGAGGGCCCCAGGAGGGCCGCCACAGGGCTTGGCGGTGCCTCCAGGAGGAGTCAACAGGGGCCACCCCCCTCACCATTGAAAAAACAAAAAGCCTCTCAGGAAGGGGAGTAAAACTGGTAGGCTCAGCAGAACGGGACCCCACCCCCCAAAACTAAGAAGCAGAGGGAGGGACTCAACGGAGCCTGCAGGGCCCCCAGCCCAGTCCAGGACCCCGGGCCCCACAGGTGGTCCTGCACACGGGCAGACCCGCACATGGGTGGTCCCATGCATGGATGAACCTGCACGTGTGTGGCTCCGCACACGGGTGGTCCTGCACACGCGTCTGCTCCGACCTTTGGACACGGGGCAGGCCGTCCTGGTGGGGCTGCCCACAGATGTGCACAACACAGCAGAGGGCAGCGGGCCACCTGGTCCACTGCCCCATGGAGTCAGGCCTGCTCTGCAGCCGTGGTCCCAGTGGGCCTCTGAGCACAGAGAGCTCGGGGCAGGTGGGTGTGGGTGGGCTCCCCCCTCAGGGGCACCTGTGCATTTCCTCCATGGCCCAGGCTGAGCCGAGAGGGCACCCTGGAGCCTGACCTGGTTAACAGGCCCCTGGGTGGGGGAGCCGGCTGTGGGGGCTGGGAAGAGGGGGAGAAGGGGACAGAGGGGCAGGGCCAAGTTTCAGGGGTCCCATGGGAGCAGGGCTCCTCCGAGTACCATTGAGGTCTGGGGCTCCATGCAGGGGAAGGCCACCCTCCGGGGGCAGCCGGCACTGGCAGGCGTGCCCAGGGCTCGGGGACAGGGTGGCCGATGGGTGTGCAGGCAGCCCCTGCCTGTCGCTCTGGCTCCCGCTGCAGGTTCGTGCTGGAGAAGACCCTGCCCCTGCCCTTGGGTCCTGCCCTCTGGAGCCCAGGCCCAGCCCAGGCCCCACACCCAGGCACCTCACCCAGGACACGGTGTCCCAGCTGCAGCAGCTGGGCGCACCCGAGGCCCTCCCTCCTGGCCGGCTCCTGGCCGAAGTAGGCCGGAGCAAGGGAAAGGGCCACACACCATGCAGCTGCCGCCCGTGGCTCTGGGCCTGACCCCTGGCAGGTTCAGCCTCAGTGACCCCTGCCACCAGCCCTGTCCACTCCTCCTTGGCCCCACTGCATGGTGTCCTCGATCGGACACTACAGTCCTGTCCGGGCCAGCTGAGCCCAGGCCTTGAGGGGCTGTGCTCTGGCTGTGCCCTCTGCACCCTTCTGTGACCTCAGGGAGGCCCCAGCTTTGGGCCCAGGAAGGAGGGAGGTCTGCTCTGTGGAGCTTCCCTCCTGTGTCCTGCAGACAGTCCCCCGGAGAGACCCAATGGAGCCCCCACCTGCTCCAGCCCACCCTCTGTCCCTCCCTGTGCTCCTGCCTCCCCTCCAAACACGTACCCCACTTCCGTCCCCAGGTTTCTTCTTCTGCAGCCTTCCCAGCCATTGCAGGGCCTATGGCACCACCTGGTGGTCAAGTTAGGGATGGCAGGCCACTTGACCTGGGGATGCTGAGGAGGCTGAGGTTCCCTACCCCTGGCCCGCAGGCCCCAGAGGAGACAGGGGAGGCTGCTGCCTGCTGCTTGAGCTGCTGGCCCCCATAGCCCCAGCCATGGTCGTACTGGGACAGAGAGCCCGCAGCTGGGGGATATGCTTGGGTGAAATGTGGGGGAGGCCCAGGCCCACCAGGGCTGGAGACTCGGCCTGCAAGTGGGGTGCCCCCCACATACACACTGGAGCCCAGTCTGTAGGCCAAACGCTTTAATAAGGAGAAGTACAGAAAGCAGCGCCCTCCCCTCCCACACTCGTGCCCTCCAGGCTCGTCCCCACCCGGCTTCTCCGGCCCCTGCTGCCCCCACCCTGGGCTGCAGCAGGCCGGCTCTGCGACCCGCAGCTGGCAGGTAGCTTCTCCCCGGGCCTGGAGCGAGGAGAGAAGCCCCACGGGGCGGGAGGCTCTGGTCCTGCTGCTCAGTGGAGCCGGAGGCCGAATGTCCTGGATTCTTCCTTTTCTTCCCCGAGGACTCCACGCTTCCCTGGTGGGCTCTCCCTAGCAGCCCCTCTCTTTGGTCTCCCCGGGCCTCTGGGCAGTGCCCTCCAGCCCTGAGAACTGGTGTCTGGCCAGTGTGGGGATCAGGTTGGAGGCTTCACTGTCCGTGGCCGTGTGGCCGGGCAGGCCCAGCCCAGGGCACCCCAGGCTAGGGGCTGGAGTCTGGAAGGCACAGGGTGTTGGTATCAGTTCCGTAGGAGTGATGGCCCATCCCCCCCAACCTGTTACTGTGAAGGTCACACAGCAGGGGGTCATGCCTGGGGGCTTGGCCATCCGCGGCTTGGGTTCAAGTCCTGAGCCACCAGGTGCTCTCAGAGCTCAGGCAGAGCCCTTCCTGGCCCCCAGGCAAATCGAACCGCCCGAACACTGGCATCTGCCCCGGCCGGACCTCCAGGAAGGCCCCCGGGTGCTGGGCACAGAGGGCTCAGGGCCCGGGAGTGGGAGGGAGCCCTGGGCCAGAACGGCAGAGGACAATTCGGAATAATTACTGTTCCAGGTTATTGCTTATGTATGGATTTATTCGGCTCTCCCAACTAGAAGATGTTTCAGCACTCCGGGGGGAAATGTTTGCTTATCGACATGTATCATTTGCTTTGCTGGAAAGATTACTGAGAGGGTCAGTGTGGCTTTGGGGGTGCTAAGGTCTGGACATGGGTGTATTCAGGAAGGCACAGCACAGAAGCAGCCCCCCCCCTCCCCATTGAGAGGTGTCACGAGTCCACCCCTGGCAGCCTAGGTGGGTGACACGGGCCCCTGTGCCAAGAGCCGTTCATCAGTGACCCGGTGCAAACAGCGTGGAAGTAGACAGCCAGTCAGGGCCCCAGGAGGACTAATGGGGGCTGGTGACAGCCAGGTTCAAGGACAGAGTCCACAGGCAGCTGCTCGGAGAACCTGGCATCCCGGTGGATCACTCCAGAGAGGGTGGGTCCCCTGCGGGCCCCGGGGGCCAGGCAGGTGGCCCCTCCTCTGACTCCCCCCCTTCCTCAGCCCGGCCTTCGCCAGGGCAGCACCCTACCTGTGACCAGGAGGGTGGCTGTGCTGATGGCCTGGCCCAGCGCGTTCTCGGCCACCGCTTTGTACAGGCCACTGTCCTCGAGGGAGACGCTGACGATGACCAGGGAGCACACGCCCAGCGTGTCGGTGCTGTACACTGCGGGGCTGCCGTCCAGGTTCTCGCCATTTCTGAACCAGGTGACGCGGGGCGGGGGCCAGCCACGCACGGCACAGCTCATGCGGCACTCGCAGCCGGCCGGCAGCAGGTGGGAGCGCAGGCCCACAGCGAACCAGGGCTTCTGGCTCCGATCGGGCTCCTGGCGGCTGGGGGCTGTCACTGTGACCGTGTCTGTGGGGCGGCCGGGGTCAGACAGGAGCGTCAGAGGGGGACAGGGCGTTCCTGCAGGGCCGCAGGCACCTCCCTTTTGCAAGTCCCGCCCCCGAGGCTTCCCCCGCTCTTTTGTCCTTCTGGGCAGACGAGGGTTTGGGTTTTTTTAAAACTGTGAGCCAACACACATCCACTGTGGACATGTTAGGACCTAGAGTGAGTCGGGAGGAGAGGGAATGAACCCGGAGCACAACCTCACTGTCCCGTGCAAGGTCCCGTCACTCGGGCACTTTGGAAAGGAAACCCCGCCCCTGGTTTGAGAAGCTGTTGCCCAGCGACGGCATTGCACTTCATCTCTCAGGCTACAAGTCACTCTTGGTTTTCAGAGGGGCATTGGCCTCGACCCTGCCTCCCACAGGGAGTCCCGGACCCCCGCAGCCCCGCCACTTCTGCTCACGGGGCAGGCCTCCCCGCCCCCAGTGGGGGACAGGCAGGACCTCGTGCGGGGGTGGGGGGGGCAGGAGCGGGGGAGGGACCGCTCCAGGTCCGACTGACTGTACGTGCGAACGCGCCTCGTTCATTTCGGCCCCAGGGGCCCTGGTGCCCCACACCCCCCGCCGCCCCGGAGCTCACCTCGCCGCCGCGGCAGGCACCAGGGCTGGCTGGTGTCGGAGGGCTCGCTCGCCCCCAGCTCGTTCTGGGCCACCACTCGGAAGTAGTACTCGCGGCCGGGGAGGACGCCCAGGAGGGTAAAGCGGTTGGTGTAGACGCGGCTGGCCGCCTCGCACCAGGGGCCGCTCCCGCAGCAGCGCGTCAGCACCGTGTAGTGCAGCGGGACGCCCTTGGCCTCGCTGGGGGACGGCTCCCACTCGGCCGTCACCGTCCCGGGCACGTTCTCCTTCAGGCTGATGGGCCCGGGCGCCATGGGCTTCACTGCGGGGCAGAGGCCGGAGGAGTAGGGTTGGGGGCACCCAGCAGGGCGGCTGCGTGACCCTCCCTGGGTCCCTGCCTCCTGGGGTGGGGCGTGAACTTGCTGGGCCAGAAGCCGCCGCCAGAGGGCGCTCTCTGCAGGGCTGGCGCGTTCCCCGCCCCCCCCCCCACCTCCCACCGCAAGACCCCTTCCAGGTTTGTAAGCAACCTGACCCAGGACAGGGACAGCCAGCAGGGCTCTCTCTGCGGGGTGACAGAGCCCCCTAGTGGTTTGCTCCTGCCTTCCGGGGATCGCCCCGGGGCCAGCTGTGGGGACAGCAGCGGCAACTCCTACGAGGACCACAGGCAGGTCTCCCTGGGGCTCTGAGGGACATCGGGAGTGACCGTCTGTCTTCTGAGACCCAAAGGAATGACTAACCGAGGTCCGGACGGGGGCTCCCTGTCCCCGAGGTCCCAGGCAGGAGCATGGTGAACCCCCTGACTCCCCGGGCCTCCCCACCTGTCAGTCCTCAGCACCAAGGGGGCTGGGGTGGGGTCTCTGTGTAGCCCAGCCCGGGAGGCAGGACAGCGGAGACAGGCCCCCTGGCCTAGGCCGCCTCACCTGCCACCCTGAGGGAGAAGGTGTGGGTGGCCTCCTCGCCCTTCGGGCCCCTCAGCACCACAGTGTAGGTGCCGCTGTCTGCGAGGCTGGCCACGGGTACCAGGAGCTGCGTGAGGCCATCCTCTGTGGAGGTCACGTATCTCCTGGGCAGGAGCAGGCCGTTCTTCAGCCAGGTCACCTCTGGCATGGGGGCAGCCTGGGGGCCAAGGAGGGAAAGGCGTGGTGGCCTGTGAGCCGGCCGGCAGAGACATGCGGAGGAGGGGCCTGGGAGGGGCCTGGGCCTCCGAGGCGGCCCCCTCCCTCCTTCCTTGCTCTGGCCTGGCCCCCTGGGCACTGACTGGGCGCCAGAGGGGACCCCAAGGCTGCGTCTGGCTCCCTCGGCCACCACGGCCCCCTCGCCATGCCCATGAGGCAGACACACTCACTTCAAAGCGGACGGGCACTCGGACGGTGTCCCCGACTCTGACCATCAGCAAGTCCCTCGTGCTGGAGTCCATGAGGAACTTGGGACAGACTGCAACACAGGAGACAGCTCGTCACCTCCCTCCGAGGGGGCCCCGGGCCAGCTGGCTGGGCCAGGCTCCCTGACGCAGAGATCTCACAAGACGGGTGTCTGCCTGCCCACGGCCGAGAGGGAGCTGGGTAGGGAGGGTCCGGTGAGGCCGGAGCAGAGGAGGACTCGGAGATAGTTAGCCGGCCTCTTCTTCTGCAGGCCAGGCCACTGTGGGTCTGAGGCAGGAGGGGACCCTCCTTAGCCCCCAGGGACGGGCAGGGCCCGGACGAGGCCCCAGGATTCTGGACTCGGGTGCAGTGTCTGCTGTCTAGGCACATCTCCCTTATTGTCACAGTGACACCAGGGGGCGCTGCGATGGTCTGGGGTCAGCCTGGGCCTCCTGGACCCGGAGCGGAGTGTGCCGGGCAGCGCCTGTGACTTCAGGCTGGGGTCGGGGAGCCGGGCTGCTGGGGACGGGCTGGCCTCTGGAGTCGGTGGAAGCCTGCTTTAAATCCTGCCTCTGCCCCAGCCGGCCTGAGACCCAGGGCCAAGGACCTCGTCTGTGAACCGGGGTCACAAACGCTAACCTCGCGGGATTTTTACGAGTGGTCACAAGAAAGCATTTCTGAGAAAGAGCCTGCCTGGCACCTAGTAGGTGCTCAGTAAATGCCACGTGATTGAGCGGGGGCAGGGGGAGGGGATTGCAGGGAGCCAGCACTCACCAGATGCGGGCTCAGCGTGCACCAGCATGTCCAGTGCCTTGGGCGGGCCTCGGCCCCCCTCGTTCACAGCGATGACCCGCACGAAGTAGCCCGCTTGGGGCCGGAGCCCCTTGGCTGTGTAGGTGGTGATGAGCACGGTGCCCGCATGGCATGGGGCCCACTCCAGGCTGTCCGAGGTGCACAGCTCCACCACATACCCCTGCGCCTCGTCCCCATCCTCCGCGTCCGGCGGGGCCCAGCGCAGGCTGATGCTGGTGTGTGATGTGCCTGTGACCTGGAGGTCCCGCACGGTCCCCGGCGGTCCTGCCAAGCGCCGCGGGGCGTCAGGAATGGCGCCTCCTCCTGGCAGTCTCCCGGACTCATTCCACGTGTTCGACCCCTGCCAGCCCCTCCCCCTAACTATCCTCCTGCGGCTCCTGACCCCTGGCGTTGCCAGGGGGCGGCATCTCAGGCTCCGAGGCCCGGAGACTAGCACCCTGTATCCCTCTGCCCGAGCTCTAAGCTGCTGGTCACCACTGCCTCCCACGGAGAGCCCAGAGCTGCCTTCCCCGGGCTGTGTGCCTCCCTGTGAGGGTTTGGAAGGTGTTTTGTGGGAAAGGTATTCTCTGCTTAGATTGGGAAATTTGGGTCAGACGGAGTGGGGCCAGCCTCCCTCCTGTAGGACAGGGGATTTCCCGGCTCCAAGTCAAACATCTCTGGTCTTGGACCTCTGGCCCTGGCTGCCATTCTTGGTGTCTGCAGCCCCTTGGGTGCCCTGCTGTTCCCAGGACTGAGCACAGGGAGGCGCTGCTCTAGACGGAGGCTCCTCAAGGGCAGATGGCGTTGTTGGGAACCCTGTTCCGGCACAGGCTAGTCCCTTGGGTGAGCAGGCCGCAGCTGCTGGATACGGAGCCTCCGGGACCCTGCCCACCCTGCAGGGACGATGGCCCCTCCTTCAGGTGAGCACGTGGTTCCAGGACCGGACAGGTGGGCCAGCTGGGGACCCATCTGCTCAGGTGAGGAGGGAAGGACGTGACCTGGCTGCCTGGCCCCAGGCCTGTGTGGTCTCAGTGTGGGGCCTGAGCCCCCCCAGCCCCAAAGCTACGCCTCACCGTGAGACCTTTGACCTTGATCTTCCAGCCCTCCTGGCCTTTCCCTGAGACTGTCCTTGACCTGTGGCCACCCGTCCTGTCCTGCCGCCTCCAGGGCCACCCCCAGTGCACCCCCGCCACCCTCACTCTGGGTCGCTGCGCCACTTACTCATGGGGTCCCGAGCAAAGACGGGATCCGATGGGGGCCCTGGCTGCCCGGGGCCAGAGGGAGCCACAGCCGTGACCCGGAACTCGTACTGGCAGTCGGGCCTCAGGTCGGTCACAGTCCACTTGCGCTCTGTGGAGGTGCACCATGTCAGTGCCACGACAGCCCCATGTCAGTGCCGCTGGACTGGCCAGCCACCGGGACACGGTTGGTGCCTGGAGAAGACCCAGTGGGGGCCCAGGCCTCTCCACAGGGGAGCGTGCTGCCCTGGGTCTGGGGCCCAAGTCCCCGCCGTGGCTGCACCTGTGGTCGTGGGCTCGTGCTCGACCTCTCACCCTGCAAGAGTGGGAGCGGAGTCCTGGGCAAGCGGGTGAGCTGCCCGGGGCAGGCTGTCCGGGGCAGGGCGACTGCTCCATCGCTGGCTTCCTTCCAAGACGCCCACTAAGCCAGGGCCTTCCTGGCCCCTAGCACCGTGAACATTTCAGCCACGTGAGTCTTTGCTGGGGAGGTCGGGGGGGAGGGGCTGTCCTGCGTGTCACCAGGTGTTTAGCGGCATCTCCGGCCTGTTCGCACCGGGTGTCACTCCCCCACTTCAGTGGTGACGATTCGAAATGGCCAGGCACTGCCCGATGTCCCCAGGGGCACCCAGGGCACTAGATCCGGCGAGAGGGCATGCCAGGGCCTGGGGCCGGGAGGCCGCCTTGGAGCATCGGGGAGGCCAGGCGCTGCTGCTTACCGGGCACAGGCTGGTCGGCCACGGCTGCCCACGTGTTGCTCCCTTTCTTGCGCTTCTCAACCAGGTAGCCCAGGAGGTGGGCACTGCCCGGGCCACGCGGCGCCGTCCAGGTCAGAGTGATGCTCTTGCTGGAGGCCGACAGCATGGTTGGGGCCGAGGGGGGCCCGGGGAGTGCTGGGGGCAGAGGACACGGTCAGCCAGAGGCCAGGGAAGCGCCCTGGGGGCGGAATGGGCCGTCCGGGGTGGGCACACTCTGTCCCTTCCTGGGGAGCGTTGGGGGCTGAGCCTGGTGCTCGGGGAAACCATTCTGGCTCCTCAGGGAGTGACGGGAACGGACAAGCTCGGCAGCCCAGGAGTGCAGCGGGCCCCCGGGCCCCGGAAGAAGGCTCCAGACGGGGCACCCGTGAGGAGGACGCCAGCCCACCCAGGGTCCTCAGAGTGGGCGCTGCATGTCCGTCCCCTCTGCCGGGAGAGCCACAGCTGGGAGGGACCCCATCACCCTGGCTCCCAGATCCCATGGTGCCCTCCAAGGGCTGGAGACCCTTCCGTGCCTGGAATGTACCCCCCCAACCCGGGCCCCAGCTGGCCCTCTCACCCTCGGGAGCCACCAGCACCTCCTCCGACTCCAGGGCCTCCCCCGGCCCCTCCGAGGTCACAGCCCGCACGCGGAAGGCATACTTCTTGCCCTGCTCGACTTGGGTGTCCGTGAAGCTGGTGCTGTCTGCTGGGGGCTCGCCCACCTTCAGCCACGTGCTGCGGCCCACCTGCTGCCTCTCCACCACGTAGTGGTCCATCGGCCGGCCCCCGTCATCCCGCGGGGGCCGCCAGCGCAGGCAGACACCAGACCCCCGACAGTGCTGCACCTCCAGGGGGCCCTGGGGCGGCTGGGGCTTGTCTGGGACCCAGGAGAGCAGAGGAAGGGAGGGGGTGTCCATCAGAGGGGCTGCAGCGGAGCCGGCTGGGCCCTCTGTCAGCGGAGAAGCCTGCCCTGGGGACTTGCACACATGCACACACATGCACACACATGCACACATGCATATACATACAAGCACATGCCCAGGACAGCCCCATGGGAAGCACCAGCCCTGGCCGGCCACCACCCTCCGCCCTCCTGCCCGCCTTGCGGGCACCATTCCTGCCAGGGCCCCATCCCACCCAGGGAGGTTCTCAGGGCCGGTCCCCTGTCAGCACGGCCAGCTCTCCACCCACGGTCAGGGCTGCCTCTTCTGGCCCAGGCCGCAGAGGGTGGCGAGGGGACCGGCCGCGGTGGGCTGGGCACTGCACAGCCAGCAGGGGGCGTCTGGAGCCCAGAGGTGCAGCCTTGTCGGGAGGTGAGCAGGCACCTATGACTTGCACTGTGACCTCGGCCTGAGTGGAGCCTCCCTTGCTCCTCAGCGTCACGCTGTAGCGGCCACTGTCCTTCCTGCTGACACTGGGGAGGCACAGCCGTGTGAAGTCGTCGCCCAGGGACACCTGGGCCCGCCTGCTGCTGGAGCCATCCACCTCGGCCCCGCCCTTCGTCCAGGAAGCCTGGACCGGCAGGCGGCTGTGGAAGGCGACCTTCACCGTCAGCGGCTTCCCGGCCTTCACCACCAGTGGCTCCTTCAGCCGCTCGGTCACGTCCGGCGCGATGACCGGGGGATCTAGGGAGGACACGGGGCCAGGGGTCGAAGAGGCCGGGGCTCCGGCACCTGGGACCCGCAAGGAGGGACCCAGAGACCAGAGTTTGGGCCGAGAGGCAGGAGCCCCACCCCCCATCTCTTGAGAGCTAATGGGGGGGTCTCATCTCCAGCACAAAGGACCCCCGACAAGGAGTTTTAAAACCATCTGCTCCAAACTGGACATAGACCATCCACACCCCAGGTGACCGCGTATCACCTGGGGCAGATGGCCAGGCGGGGCAGGGTGGACTGGGCCTCACCTCTGACGGTCAGGGTGGCCTCGCTCTTCTGGCCACCGACCTCGAAGGTGTACCTCCCCGAGTGGGTCTCCTGCACCTGGGCGATGAGGACCCTGTGCACCAGCGCGTCCTGCTCCACCACGAGTCCATCCTGGGTGCTGAGCTGGGAACAGGCCATAGCAGAACCGGTCAGCCCCAGCCCGTGGCTCCTCCAGGCCCGGCAACCAAGGGGGACCCGCTCGGGACCACCGGCCAGCCATGCGCAGACGCTCTGCTCTGCCACCTCGCCAAGTGGCCACTGCACCCTCATGTAGCGGGGGGCCACTTGCGGCCCAAGCTGTAGATGGAGCCAGAGCCCACACAAGCGGCACCGGAAGCCCGAGCTCTGAAGCACTGTGCCGTGCCCCGCCGGAGACGACAGCCAGGCTGGAGGACAGACGGTTGTCCCAGGGCCAGGAGGTCTCGCCTGCTGAGGCCGACAGGGCAGCCCTTGTGTGGGGCCATGAAGGGCGCTCAGAAGGCGACAGGTGTCAGAGCAGAAGAGGCATCAGGGGCAGCTGAGAGCTTGGGGTGGGGGTGGGGGCGGGGGTGGGGTGGTGACCGGGACACTGGAGTCTAATCCTCGGCGTTGTAAACACTGTGCTGCTGGCTCTCACACTCCCAGAGGCCCCGGGACGAGGAAGGACAAGCGTGCCCCCTCCACCACCCTCTGCCCCTGCCCCAGCTGGCTGGTGGAGGTGAGGGGGTGGTACCTTGACTCCATCCTTAAACCAGACGCCAGGTCCCAGGTCCCGGCTGAGGATGCAGGACAGCACGGCCACCTCCCCCAGCTTGGCCTCCGTGTCAGCCAGGCCCTGGGAGAAGTGGCCCCGGGGGCCTGGAGAGACACAGACGGAGGTTGGGGACGGTCACTCAGGCCCCCAAGACCTGGCCTCCCAGGCCATGGCCCACATGGCACCCCTGAAAGCCACCAGCTCCTGTGAGCTACACTCTGACAGGGCAGCAGGCAGCCCCCCATTCTTCTCAGCAGGGCCGGGCCAGCGCGGAGACCTGAGGTGCCCGGGGGTGACAGGCCCCTGAGCCTCAGAGACGGGTGTCAGGGTGACCCACTGAGTCAGCGGGACAACTCTGCACTTGGACTTTGTGTGTCTGAACAGCCCCTTGGCTCAGATCCCACCTGAGTGAGGAGGAGAGGGCTGCTTCCTAGACTGGGGGGAGGATCCCCCCAAATGGGGGGGCCCTGGCAGGGAAACCCGCCTGGGGCTGGAGGGGGAACCAGAACGGGGCCAGGCTCCCTGGTGTGCGGGGCCCTGGCCCGGCAAGAGCACCCACCTCGGGCTTCCTCGAAGAGACCACCGGCGCCGGGCTTGCGTCTGGATCGGGGACTCCGGGTGGCGTCCTCCTCTTGACCATCGACATCCAGCCTGCCCGCTGTGTGACCTCTGCTGCCTCCCAGGTGACGTGAGGGCTCCCAGCTCCTGTCTTCACGTCGAGTCTCCCCAGCGTCCCCTGCTCCAGCCTGCTGTCCCTTGCCTCTGGCCTCACCTGATGCCTGCCCCTCTGCGGCCCCGCCCCTGGCACCCCACTGAGTTCGGGACCTGCCCCCAAGTGGTCCAGGCCTGTCCGACCCTCCAGACTCGACCGCTCCCTGTCTCTTGCCCTCCTTCAGGGCCCCTGGGCCTTGGCTCTTGTCACTTTCGGCCTCCAGGGATGTCGGCTTCCCCGGGGGCCCCCTGTCTGCTCTCTGTCCTCTGCCAAGCGGGGAGCCCAGGCCCCCAATGTCCCTGGATCTGTCTCCAGAGTCTTTGCCGCCCAAAGGACCTTCTAGGCCATTCCGGGCTCGGTCCAAGTCCCTCGGACCAGCAGACCTGTCCCTGCCAGGGGCTGAAGCTCCACCGTCCAGGAACCCCGGGCCTTGCCCCTCACCAGCCTCTCCCTGGCCCACAACTCCCGCCTGACCCCTGGAGCCAGGCAGCTGGGCCCCAGCTCCCCCATGTTCTCCTTCAGACCTTTGGTCCTTCCTGCCTGTGCCCCGAGCGTGCTTAAGCCCTGGCCCAGTTGAAGCGTCTGACACGGACCTGCCCCTCTCCCTCGGTGCCTGGCCGCTGTCCAGACCCTGGCCCGTGCTTGTCCCCGATGCTTCTGCCTCCTTCCCACCTGCCAGGGAGCCCTCCATTCCCTGAGGCCCCGGTGTTCCCCGGCCAGCCGCTCCAGGCCTGCCTGCTGCCCCTGGGCCTGCTTTCCCGGAGCCCCCTTCGTGTCTGGGTCCTGGAGCGGTGGCCCCTGCCCAGGCATCCCCATCTACTGCCCCCTGACCGTCACCAGATCCAGAAGCCCCCATGGCCCCCGCCTGGCCTGCAGACCCACCCTCCCCAATGGGAGGTCCCCCGCCTCCAGAGCCGACCCTGGAGCCCTGCCCAGCTGCAGTGCCTGCCGCTCCAGGCACCCCAGAGCCCAGCCTGGGACCAGTCCCGTCCACCAGCCCCAGACCCCTGCCCCTTTTGGGATCCCCTGTGGAGCTGGTGCCTCTGTAAGGCCCCTCTGATGCCGCCCAGTTCCCTGATCCGGGTCCCTGGGCTTCTCGGCCCCGGGGCCCACCCTCATGGGCCCTTGCGGCCAGAGAGCCTGTTAGCCCACCAACCCCGGGACTGTCTCTGTAGCCCTTCTCACTCACTGACCCAGTTTCCGCAGACCCTCCTGAGCCCCCTCTGTGACCTGCCTCACTCCCTGACCCCATTCCCTTAGGCCCCCCCAAAGCATCCCTGTGACCCACCCCATC
>PVIA01009111.1:0-64327 GCA_004024845.1 Tonatia bakeri | reverse complement strand
GAAGTAGGAAATTGAGACCAGAAGGGAAGTTCGTCGTTAATAATATATGCTGTAAAGTCTTAAGTAAATATTTGGCACTGCAGGGCTGGAAAGGATTACGCATGTCATCGGATCCAGTTCCCTAACTGCCTCTTGAAATCCCCTTCCAACACCCCATCAGCCGGCCAGTCTCAGTTTGCACGTCTTCTGTGATGGGATCTCGCTGCACTGCAAGGCAATCTTAACTGTTAGAAGTCGAGGACCCAGGAATCACAAACTCCAGTGCTTCCAGGGCCAGAGAGGCAAGACAGACGCGCGAGCCAGGTTGGTGTGGAGCTGGGGAGAGTGTGGGAAAGTGAAGTAAACGCACACACCCAGTTTGACAGGGGCAGCTGCTGCTCCTTGTAGGCAATCTTCGCCACGTGGGAACCCCCAACCCTTATTTCAAGAGAAGCTGGAAATCCCAATGTACATGGGAAATCTTCTGGGCTTTTAGATGTTGGCAATTAATTCTCCATTTTGTAAAACACAGCAGGCCAAACAAAACAGCTGGCGTTAGATGCTGCTCACGGACCACCAGTTCGTGAGCCCAGAAGGTGCCAAAGTCATGGGCTTCGAAGTTGAATTAGAACAGATTTTTGACTCTGCTTCTGCCAAGTACTCACTGGGTAATTATTTAGAGCCTCAATTCTCCTCTGTGAAATGGGGATAATAATAATATTGATCTCTTAAAGGGGTAGCTATGTGATAAGTAAGATAGTAAGTGCGGCACACACGACATACCAATAAATACAGTGCTGTAAGTAAAATAATTTACAAATAACAATGGACTAATATTTATAAATAATATATGCCATGTTAAATAAATGCAATAAATAAAATAACAGCTATCACGAGGGCCTCTCTGGGGCTTCCATCCACTAATTCCAGCTCTGCCTCTGAAGGTAACTTTTGAAGAGTGGTTGAGGTACATTCCAAGGCTTGGGGCACTTTGTTTTTAATCTATATAAGTGCAGGTTGCATATCCCCTTAGGTGCCAGAACATACAGACAAAATTCAGCTAGCTGACAGAGGGAGTCTGCAGGATCTTGCTTTGAGATAGGGGTGATGAACAGACATATATTGTGCATGCGTGCAGAGAGGGGTCCAGGGAGAGGGAGAATTCCAGGTGGGGAGACTCCTGCCACCACGGCACAGAGAATCTGGCAAGCTCATGGAGCCCAGCCAGGGAGAAGAGGGAAAAACCGTACAGCCAACTAAGAGGCAGACCTGTGTGGGCAGGAGGAGCCTCCAGCCCGTGCCTCTGGGTGATGGGGAGCTATCAGAGGGCTGTGGATGGGGACGGGGACAACCAAAAATTATTTTCGCCACCAGTCACTGATGTGCTGGACACGCTCCCACAGGCCTCGCCTCGAGCCAAAGTTGTGAGTTTGTGTTTCCTCTTCATGAGTCTGAGAGCCTCTGGAGAGATGGAGAAGAGATTTTTTTTTTTCTGTCTTCCTGCTCTAGAGACACACCCAATATTTGCAGGGCAGTTGAGAGAGATGAAGAGACTGAACTGGGGCCGCCCAACTGTAGGCAGAGGTGACAGCGTGGATTCAGGTGGTGATGATGTAGCCTCGGCCAGTCTTCCCATCTGTAGGGTGGGGATGCTGACAGCACCTCCATGACCAGTGATCGTAATGTAGCTCACTGCACATGCTCCTCCCGTGATCTTCCACCCTCCCGCGGCCTTCCTCTTGGTCTCCTTACCCTGGGCCACCACCCTGCACCCGTGGAATGTCTGTCCCCTTCGCACACCCATGTGCTCTCTGTTTGTGTCCCCCGATCACACTTTCCTACTGGTCAGGAGTGTGCCTTTGAGTTTCTTTACTCTCGGTCTGCAGACAAACCACCCTGAACCTGCCCGGTCGCATCTGCATTCCTCTCCTTTCAGCTCTCCTTGGAAAAAGCCAAAAGGCCAAGAGCTCACACTTGGCTGGTAAATGGCAGAGTTGGCTCTCAAGTCCAGATCTGACTGTCTCTTAAGTTCATGAGCTTTGAAACCACACTGTACTTCTCGGGCCCAATAATACTCACGGGCTGTGAGAAAGCAAGTGTCTTGCCTAAGACCCCATAGCCACGAGTGGCAGAGTTGAGACCCAAACCCAGGTGTGCCTGGCTCCCTCAGCCCACACTCCCCAGCCCCCACAAGGAATCTGCAGTTGCCCTTTAGTGTAATTACTGTGCTGCTTCCACATGGCTATTTCCCTACCCTCCACTCTATTTCGCTATGTGATCCACTCTCCCACAAGAGTTCCGTGAGGTCATCCAGCAGGATCCATGCCCAATTTGTGGATGGAGAAACTGAGGCTCGGAGAGGAAAAGCGACTTTTCTGGGGCGGTAAGAGTTGGCAGGTATTGAAGGCAGTCTAGAGGTGACAGGAGCCGGCCTGGCCTGGCGTGGTGGCACTGCCGGTGGAAAAGGTGGACAGACAGGAGCAGTATTTGAGAGGTAGACTGACATTATGCTGGCTGATTGGATGTGGGGGTGAGGGGGAGGGAAGGGACCAGAATGATTTCCAAGTTTTTGGCTTGACTGACCGCGTGGACCCTAAACGGGATCTCAGTGGCAGTTGAGACCTAAGTCGGATAACCGACGTGAATGCGCTTTAGGAAAGGCTGAACCGCCGCTGAGGTCGTGTGCATGGACCACGGCAGTGCGTTCCACTTTGCAGACGGGGAAACTGAGGCACTGGGGGAATCAGGTCACATCACTCTCTCCGCTGGGTCCTTAGACAAATGAAAGACCAAGGCGTGTGGGGCACGTTCTGGGAGCCAATAGCGAGCCCGCCCCGCCCCTCCGCTTTCCCTGTCTACTGTTCGTGTGGCAATAAAGTTATTGAAGTTGACACTGGTTGCTAAGGAAGTGGGTCTCCGAGCCGGGTTGCCAAGGAAGTGAGCGGCTGTGGTCTCTCCCCATCCGGGGCAGCCGGGAATGGCTGAGCCCGGGGTCGCTGCTGCGCCCCGTCGCCGCCACCGCCACCACCACCACCCGCTCTCGGTTGCCGCCGCCGCAGGTGAGTCGCGGAGGAGCCCGGGAGTCCGCGGGGCAGGGCCAGCCCCCCCCCCCCCCCGGCCGCCCGGGACATTCCCAGAGGCCGGTGCCCGCCCGGCCGCGCTGCTCCCCGAGCGCGAGCATCCTGTGCTCTGCCTCCCGGGCGTCCTCCCGCCGTCTGGGTGGCCGCGCCCCTCCTTCCCTGGCTGGAGGTGCGGCCAGACCCCGCCGGGAGGGTCAGGGTCCGCCTGGGGATCTGGGGCTGCGCTCAGGGACCCAGCTTCGGAGGGAGGCCGGGAAGCGAGAGCCTGTGGTCCGAACCTCGGCGCTGCCCCGGCTCACTCCGTGACCTTGGGCAAGTCCCCTTCTCCTCTGTGGCCTCAGTTGACCTGTTTGGCCAAGAATTTCCTAACACCTGCTACTCAGAGTGGTTAAGATGTTGAGGTGTGTATGTTGAAAGTGCCCTAAATGGGGAGATGGAGAATTCTCCGGACACCCTAGCATGAGGGCCAAGTGTCCAGTTGGAAGTCTGAGTGTCTGAGTTTGACACTCTGCATTTCCACTTAGTAATTGTGTGGCCTTGGGCAAGTTAATCTCCGAACCTCTTATCTGTAAAATGTGTTAATGAACCACTGTGGGAAGCCAGTGAGACAGAGTGCCTCAAGTAGCTTGGCACATAGTAAGTGCTCAACAAGCTATTAGGAGGCACGTGGGTTGGTTTGGGCAAGGCTTCCGGGAGATGACTTTGAGACAGGTAAGAGTTGGATTTGTAGAGTGCCAGCTCCTGTGGTATTCTTCCCACCGTTGTTGACACCCCCCATTCCCAGTTTTACGTCTCCATTCTGCTCGGAGCAAGGAAGGTGATGACTGACTTCTGCAGGTAGCCCTGATGCGGGAAGGGTAAGTCCTTGTAGATGGCCACGGTTATGGTCTTGTTTTCTACCTGGGTCTTGTTGACTCTTCCAGAAGAAAAAGGCTGTCTTATGTCTTTTGGAAAGTGCTTAACATGTAATACCCATTTACAAGTATGATTACGAACTTTTCAGGTAAACTACCTCATTTAATCTTCACATAGACTTTGCCAGGTAGGTGGTGATGTTATTTCCATTTCACAGATGAGGAAACTGAGGCTCAGAAAAATGAAAAACTTGCCTAAGAATCTTATACCTATTGATTGATGGAGCAGGACACGTTTCCAGGTAAATCCTGTATTTCCTCCCCCATACCCCGATGTCTGATTTCTCAGCAGTAGCTATTACCAAGCCACATGGGTATTCTTCTGTTACTCCAACTGCTATGGCTAGAGGCTTGCCTGTCAGTGGCAAGGAAATGAGATCTTACATAAAGTTTCATTTAAATAGATACCATCCAAAGTGTAAACCTCAAAAAGAGCTGGAACATTCAAAAGGGGCTTTGTCTGTCCCTCCGGCTCCTCCTCTTTCATGAGAGGAGCAGCTAGATGATATCTGAAGGCCCTTTCGGTGCTGTTCCACAATTCCGATTGCATGCTGTGGTTTAAAGCATAGCATCAGGCTGCCTGGGTTCCGACCTTGGCACGGCCACTTCCACGCTGTGTGCTGTGGAGTGACTTACCTCACCTCTTTGTGCTGCAGTGTCCTTATCTGTAAAATGGGAATGATAGTATCCACCCCATGGGGCTATTGGAAGGATGTGTTTGAATCGAATACAGGTGAAATGCCTGGCAATTTTGGTAAATGTTAGCTATTGTTATGTAGGCTTAACGTAGTACCTGTGTATTCTACTTTTGATTGGTGAATGAATAAATTAAAGTGGTGCTGGTAATACCAGACCTGGTCAACCTCACATGGTTGCTACAAGCTTGAAACAGTGGCTGTCACAGCATTATACAGATGTCAGTGTTATTACAGGGTTGTCCCAGAAACCTGCCATCCCATGCCGGGTTGGAGTTGCAGAGGAAGATAACAGGTGTTGTAGGGTGCTGTCCTGGAGTGGTAGCTTGACTTCCAGTTCAGTCAGTGTTTATTCGATCCACGGTGGAGGATGTGGAGATCAGCCCCGTCTCCCTGTCCTTCAGAGACCTCAGAGCTTAATTTGCAAATGCCTAGCATTTGAAATGACTTGACTTCCTTTTTATTTTAAAGGTTCTATTTATTGACTTTTAGAGAGAGGGGAATGGAGGGAGAAAGTGAGGGCGAGACACATTGATGTGAGAAAGAAATACTGGTCAGCTGCCTCTCGCACACGCCCCCGCCGGGGACTGGGCCTGACCCAGGCATGTGCTCTGACCGGGAGCTGACCTGGCGACCTTTCGTTTCGCGGGACGACACCCAAAGCCACTGAGCCACGCCGCTCTGGGCAGTCTGGCTTCTTTCGGTGACTTCGTCTCTTGTACCTGCCCTGACTGCAGAGTAAAGTCGATTCAGGCCCCTTGTGTCCCGGGCTTCTGTTGGGTGCCTGGGTGAAAAGCCTCAGTTTCCTCTCTAAGCCATTTTATCCACTGATGTATGAGCCCCTGAGAAAGAGCCTTCTCTTGTGCTGGTTAATAATACAATGCTCTGTTGCCCTGGCTGGGTGGCTCTGTGGGATGGAGTGCTGTCCCCTACACCAAAAGGTCGCAGGTTCAATCCCTGCTCAGGGCATGAACTGGAGGCAGCTGATCAATGTTTCTCTCACATTGATGCTTCTGTCTTTTTCTCTCTTTCTCCCCTGCTTCCCCTCTCTCTAAAATCCATAAAAACTTATCCTTGGGTGAGGATTAAAAAAATAAATACAGTGCCCTGTTTATGGTGCCTAATGGTTTACAAAAATGCTTGAACATGCCTTTACTCATTTGGTCTTGTCTGTAGCCCAGCAGGAGGATAAGGTGCAGATTGAGACCCTGTTTCACAGTCAGAGGACAGGAGGCAAGTAAGAGAAGATGTGCTGCCCTGGCTGGTGGGGCTCAGTGGGCAGAGTGCTGGCCTGAGAACCAAAGGCCGCCAGTTCAATTCCCCATCAGGCCACATGCCTGGGTGGCAGGCTAGCCCCCCCCAGTTGGGAGCGTGTGAGAAGCACCTGATCGATGTTTCTCTCACACACTGATATTTCTTGCCCTCTCTTTCTCCCTCCCTTCTCCATCTCTCTAATAAATTAATATATCTTTAAAAAGAAAGAAAAAGAAACCAAGGAAAGACATGCTGCCAGAAAGTGACCCATTTCACATTGCAGTCCAGGTCTTTGGACTTCAAGGTCAGTGCTCTTGCCCCTACGCTGCCTCAGTTTCGTTCACTCAACATCTGCTGAGCACCTGGTGTGCCAGGCCCTGTTGTAGCCTGGGGATGCGACGGTAGCAAGGTAGATGAAGTCCTTGCTCTCGTGCAGCCTGCGTTCCAGTAGGGGCAGCAGAAAGAGAAGCCAGTAAATGAACAAGGCCATCCGGGCAGGAATAGGCGCTGTGCACACAGTACAACAGGGATGTCGCAGAGAGTAACTTCTGGAAGAGGTTGGGGGTGGCTGCTCCTTTAATTGGGTGGTCGGAGAAGGCCTCTCTAAGGTGGTGACATTTTTGCTGAGGTTTACTGTCAGGAATGGCCCACCATTTGAAAACGTAGCAGAAAGAACAGCAAGGGTAAAGACTCTGGATTGGGAACAAGCTTGGTCAGTCCTGGGAGCTGGAAGAAGGCTCAGAGTGGCTGCAGCGGGTGAGCGGGGAGCACGTGCGGGAGAATGAGGAGGTGGGCCAGTGTCGGGCTGGGGCCCTGTGGGCTAGACGAAAGCCATGGGAAGCCATTGAAGGCTTTAAGAGGGGGAGTGACATCTTTTTTGTTTAAAAAAATCATTTTGGCCTCTATGTGGCCAATGACTTGTAAGGGTCATAAGAATGGCAGCCGGGAGAGTAGTTAGGAAGCAAGGTTGGTGACCTCCTAGGGTGGTGGCAGTGGAGATGGTATAAGTGGATATATTTTGGAGGCAGGATGGCGGTCGGGGGTGATGAACTGAAGGAATCAAGGATGACCCCTGGGTGTTTGGCTTGAGCAATTAGGTAGATGGTGGTGGTGCCATCTGCCTCTAAAATGATGACAGGACTTTTTGGTAAGGTGCCCCATGAGGAAGAATTCGCTGTGATACACTCTGAACTCCTTGGAGGAGAGACAAGGTATAAACATCATATCCTTTCACCTACGGGGAGGAAATGCCAGATTCCATTGCAGGAAGGCAGCCGGGTGCTTCTCACTGAAGCCTCCACCTTGGACATCCGTGAGCCCTTCTTTCCTCACAGTCTAGCTCTTTGCCAGCTTGTGGAGTGGCAGGCGTGGGCGATGCCAGGCCAGCGTCCATCAGCCTTGGGCAGTTGGCGTTGCTGTGCCAACTCGAGATCTTGGCTGATGAGGGCTGAGAGGAGGCTGGCCAGCTCTGGGAGAGAAAGGGAATCACAAGTGAAGCTCACTGTCAGTGCCTCAAGTGGCCACACTCTCCCTGCCAAAGCAGTCTTTCCCTGGCCATTGACTGACATTTCTAAAGTTTCAGAGCTCTTGATTTGGGAATCCCTTGAAAAGCCATTGTGTTCTGCCAGAGTTCCTAGAGGAATTTTGAATGGAGCAAGGGAATTCAAGCTTTCTTTTCATGTATGCTAATACTTCCATGTGTAAATTTAGGCTTTACAATATTGTAATTTCAGCATCGTGAATTGTTAAGACTAATAATTCTACTTGTATAGCTTTGTTTGCAATTCACAATGCTCTTTCATCTGCATTCTCATTTACTAGTGTTCAGTCACTTGGGATCACGTGGACTATGTATTATTCTCAGTTTACAGACGAAACATTGAGATGCTAGGAGGTTATTCCTTTTTATCACTAAGATTAAGCACCTACTAGGTGCTGGGGTAAGTAAGCCTTTGCTGCTCAAAGTGCTGTGCGTGGCAGGGACACCTGGGCCCCTAGATGCTCACTTGAAACGCAGAGTCTAGGCCTAGATCTAATTAACCAGTCTGCATTTTACTGCAACTTTCCCCCAAGTGTTTCCTGTGTGCATGAAAGCTTGCGATGCACTTGCTTGGTAATGAGTAGCAAAACGAGGGCCCTGGCTCAGTGGATTAAGTGTGGGCTGTGAACCAAAGGGTCACCGGTTCAATTCCTAGTCGGGGCACATGCCTGGGTTGCAAGCCAGGTCCCCAGTAGGGGGCGTGTGAGAGGCAACCATGCATTGATGTTTCTCTCCCTCTCTCCCATCCCCTCTCTAAAAATAAGTAAGTAAAACTTTAGAAAACAAACAAACTAGGACTTGCCAGTGATAACGATGATGAAAGGAATAGGAATAGGTAACCTGTTGAGCCAAGCACTGTCCCAAACACTGGGTACATGTGGTCTCCTTTGGTCCTCACTGCAGCCCTGTTCCATGGTGGTAGTATGGTCCCCCTTTCTGTAAGAGGAGAGCGGAGGTACAGAAAAGTCAAGTAACTTCCCCAGACCTGCTGGCCCTACGTCCATTGTTCTTTCTGCTGCTCACTTGTTCATCTGGTTTTCAGGTGGGCAGTACAATTCTGATGTTTTGTCAAAGGCCTTTCTCTTCTGTATGTGGGTAACACATTTTAAAAGACTTTATTTCTTTTTAGAGAGGGCGGAGGGAGAGAGAGAGGGAGAGAAACATCGATGTGTGAGAGAGACATCAATTAGTTGCCTCTCGAACGCCCCCAGCTGGGGATCTGGCCCGCAACCCAGGCATGTACCCTGACCTGGAACCAAATAGGTGACCTTTTGGTTTGTGGGACAATGCCCAACCCGCTGAACCATACCAGTCAGGGTTGGGTAACAAATGCTGATAAAAAAAGTGACTTCTTCGAAGAAGGAAGAAATCTAGGGGAAAACCCATGAACTATTTTAATGTAACTATAGGTGTCAGGTACTTGACCGATAGGCAACAAACATACCCAGTTATAAGATGAGCTACCTGTCACACCTCTCAGGTGTCTCGGCAGAAACCGCTGAAGCAGGCAGGAGCTGCTGTGGGCTTGTCTTCTGAGTCTGTCAGCCCTAAACCGTTTCTCGATTCTGGTGACAGTGTCTACGCTGGGTAAGAAGAGAGGGGCTGAAATCCTGTATCCTCTGCTGACTAACTGCAGAAGGTTCAAGTGCTTGTCTTTTCCCTCTCTGCCCTGTGAGCTCGTTGTTTGCCTTTCAACATCTCTGTATCTCCCCAGTGTCTTAGAAAGATTTCTTGGTCAAGGCCTGTGCCATCCAGGAAATTCTGGTGTGAAAAGGCAGGAGAATGGGTGGAGGCATGAAATCTAATAGCATTTCAGCCACTTGCTGTGTGAATTGGGACACATAACAACCTCTCTGGCCCTCGGCTCTATATATTGCAAAATCTGGACATGAGCAAGTCTTCCAAGTTCTTCTAGCCCTATCTAAAAGACTCAGCTTTGGATTGGGTAATACTGCCTTCTTCCTCGGTGACTTCATGCTGGGCTTTCTCCCAGACCTTCAAGGGTGAGGCTTCTAGAGCATGATTCTTGGCAGTGTGAGTTCATCACAGTCAGTTAATCTTTCCATCATCACACATCTGCACTGAAACTTGGGATGTTAGAGTTTAAGGTTCAGTGGATCACGGCGACACGTTGCGTCTCCTCACTGTGTCACGCTGATTGCAGACGTCGAGCTCCTCGTGCGTAGGCAGAGCTCTCCAGCACGCTGGTTTACCTGAATCGTAGTTTGCATTAGAGAGCACCAGTAAGCATTGTGGTGGGTGTGTTTTAATTTTTAAAGCTTTTTGCAAGGTATTTGCAGCACTTGTGTTTTGTCATATTTGAACATGAATGGAAGTGGGTCCTAGTAAGAGAAATTGTAATAGATTATTGGGAGTTGAGACTCTCCAGTCTGTTACCACCAGGGAGTCCTTCACATCACCTTCAGCAGCGGTTTCAGGAAGGGCTTGCTTTGGGGCTTCTGCGGGCAACAGAAACAGAAACTAAAAGCTCTTACCACAGGCTCCAGCAGCTTCGTGGATTGCAGGAGTCGTTACTTTATAAGACATTTCAATAACCTAAGCAAAAAAAAAATCTAGCTAGTAAATCATAAAAGATTCCATCCAGGTAAGATAAAATATCAGCTCGAGTTACTTAAGATAACCACAAGAAGATAGTTCTTGGTGGAAACGCTGGTTTTGCAAGATTGGCAATAATAAGTCAGAATCTAGTCTAAGAAATACATGGTGTTTTTCCTTCCTTGTTTCTTCAATTGCCAGCATGTTTTAATATATTTTTTCCTGATTATTAAAACAATGAGCTTCCTTTGAAGAAAATTCTGAAAAGATTATATAAGATTCACTTTAAGCCCCACCATCCAGAAATAACCGCTGTTAACATCTTGCTGGCCAAAGGCAAATATATTCCTAAATATATTTTATCTCATGGATGTGCAGTTCTTATTTTGCCCTTTGTCGTCATTTAGGCTACTTTCAGTATTCAAGTGCTCCAGATAACGCTACAGAGAATGCCGTGATAATTACCTTTGCGTAAACCTGTGTCTACATTTCTGATGATTTCTTTAAACTAGATCCATTAATTGTTAAAAATTTTTAATTACGAAGGCAGCCCCCTTAAATACCATTTTTAATGAAGCAGTGTCTAAGGTTGAAAAGGCAGATATCATTACAGCTTTGTCGGGCGGGATTACCTGTGAAAATGGTGCCTAATTCAAATTCATCTTGCTCGTTCACCTGAAGGTCTGTTTTAGGATAAATGCACTCAAAGTGTAACTTCCATTTTTGCCTTGTAAAGGTTTACTTAACATTTGATAACCATTTCCCATGTCCTCGTGTTTAGTGATTGTGAACTAGTGAACTTTCCCTGGTATTGGGCATTGAGGCTGGTTCCAGCTCCTCACAGTCGCCGGTGCTGTCGGGAAGGTCTTCACTCCTCTCAGCCTCCAAAGGGGACAGTTCTAAGTAAATCACTTAGGAAGAGTTGGAATTTTAAAAAGTTCTAATGAAGAACTACATTTTCCTTCTTAAAACTTGATTTGAATCTTCTAAAAGTATCTTTAGAAACACAGCTTTATTGAGCTATAATTCATAAGAAGTATCTTTCAGTAGTTTTTCTCAGCCTTCTCGTTGCTTCTCCTGAAAGTATTTTTCTTTTGATGCAGCGTGCCCCATGCGTGTGCCCCAGAACATGGGCCTTTAACATGTAAGCCCTTCATGCTCTGAACAGGCCGTTGGTGGTGACATTAACCAGAAGTACTGTACATGCATTCTTGGTTCGGGGCACTGTGTGAACTGTGAGGACAAGCATATCGTTATGGAATTGGACAGTGAACCGTGGTGGTTCTGGTGGACTTTTGGAGAGGGATTTTTTAAAAGTATTTAACTCATTATGTTACTGAAATAAATTCTGTGATTTATAGGGAATTCTGCTTGATCAACTTCGGGAACTGTTTGCTGTAGAAGTGGCATGTGTAGACAGAATTTCTCCTAGGCAGAGTTTCTCCAGCATTACTGCACACAGGTCTCCAGGGGTCTTTTTTTTTTAAGTATTTATTTTGATTTACATATTAAGTATTGTTTTTTCAAGAGTGATTTTATTTATTTTTAGAGAGAGGGGAAAGGAAGGAGAGAGGGAGAGAGACATCGATGTGTGAGAGAAACATCCGTCGGTTGCCTCTCACAAGCACCCAAGGTGGGGCTAGCCTGCAACCCAGGCATGTGGCCTGATGGGAAATCAAACCAGCGACCTCTGGGTTTGGGGGTTGATGCCACAACCCACTGAGCCATACCAGTCAGGGCTCCGGGGATTGTGATAAACTGGGATTTTGATTTTGGTGATCTGGTTGGGGTTAGAATCTGCAGAGCTAAACCAGGTGGGACAGGAGATTGTAGGCAACATCCAGACACAACTCCCTGCATTATATCGAATGACATGGTAAGAGTTATTTCCTTTTAATTTCTTTGGTTCTTCTGACTGTGTCAGGGAGAACGTTTGTATAGAGTTCCAGTCTGTTTCTGAACACTTGCTAAACCGGCTTTCTAACCAAGAGAGATGAGATCTCAGCCTTAATTAAGAGAAGCTGCAGTATCTAGCTAGAATTTAGTGATTTTGTTGTGTCCTTATATTTATTTTCACAGTTACCTTCTATTTGCAACAAATGATACTGATTTTCCATTCCTAATAGGGATATAAATTTACTTTTTAAAAATGGATTTGTGTTAAGAGAAAGTAGCCTACCAGAAAACCTCACGTAAATAGCAGTGCAGGTGGTGCAAGAACGTGAGGACAGCTGAAGAGACAGCCCCGTGACTGCCATTTAAGACATGCTGGTGCAGAGGGAAAGGCCATGAACTTTGGAGCCAGTCAGACAAGGTTTCTGCTTACTTTGCCACTGACTAACTCAGTGTGCCGTGGCACTTCCCTCTCCAAGTCTGGGTTGTTTTTTCTGCTGTGAATGGAGTCGGGGCAGAAGCGCCTCCTGTGGGCCAGACACTGTGATGCTCGTCCTAGTCCCATCCTCACGCAGCGCCGCAGTGCAGGGCGCTGGGCTCCCGCTTCATGGAGGAGGGAATAGACTCGGGGGCGAGCTTGCACGGAACCCTCGAACTAGGAATGGTGGGGCTGCGTTTCAGTCCCACGTGTGTCTGAGTCTTTTTTCATTATTCTGGGCCCCCTCCCTCTTTTAAATATAGGCTTTACTGTGGCTCTTTACCCAGCTGAATGGCAGTCTGGTTAAAATGAAAAGTCATCACACACGCCCATGTTCACTACAGCATAACTTACAATAGCCAAGAGGTGGGAGCAGCCCAGATGTTTACAGGCAGGTGAGTGGATAAAGAAAATACGATATATACATGCAGTGGGATGTTATTGATTCTTTAAAAAAAAAAAAAAAAAAAGGAGATCTTGTCACTTGCTATGACATGAGTGAACCTTGAGGTAGAATAATGGTTTCCAGGGCCTGATGAGGGGGAAGTAGGGAATTGTTATTTGATGGGAATTGTTATATAGAGTTTCCGTTTGTCAAGGTGAAAAAGTTCCGGGTATCTGTTATACAACAATGTGGATATACCGTATTTTGCCGTGTGTGATGCACTCCCATGCATAATGCACACCCATGTTTGTGTGCACACTATGCACAGGATTGTTACACCCATGGTGTATAATATTATACCATGTATAATGAGCATCCTTATTTTCCCTTAAAAACATGGGCAAATAGCCCTGGCTGGTGTGGCTCAGTGGACTGAGCGTTGTAATGCAAAGCAAAGGGTCACGGGTTTGATTCCTAGTCGGGGCACATACCTGGGTTGCAGGCCAGGTTCCCCGGTGGGGGGCATATGAGAGGCAGCCACATGTTGATGTTTCTTTTCCTCTCTTTCTACCTCCATTCCACTATGTCTATAAATAAATAAAATCTTTTAAAAAAATTGGGGCAAAATAGTGTGCATTATACACAGCAAAATATGGTGGTTACCGCTACTAAACTGTACACTTAGAAATGGTTAAGAGGGTACATTTTATATTGTGTGGTTTTTTTACTATAATTAAAAATTTCAATAAATGGTGATGGAAAAAATAAAATAAGCAAAAAAATAAAAAATAATTTTTTTTTGGAAAGTTAACAAAAAGAAAAGAAAAGCTATTGGTCAGGGCAGTTTTTTTCCATTATGGGAAATCTCAGCATAATGGAAGAATAGAGGAATGAACCGTGGACCCGTTGCCCTGCTCCAGCAGTTATCAGCCTGTGGTAATCGTTTGCTCTGCAATCTCCCATCCGCCCCACCCCACCCTACCCCTGAGCCCAGACAGCATATAACTTTATCTGAAAATACTTTTGTGTGAATCTCAAAGTAACAGCCTTCTTTTAGCCTTGACTGGCGTGGCTTAGTGGGTTGGGTGTAGTACTGCAAACCAAAAGGTCACCAGTTCAGTTCAAGTTCAGGCACATGCTAGGGTTGCCAGCCAGGCCCCCAGCTGGGGGCATGCGGGAGGCAGCCAGCAGTTGTTTCTTTTACACATTGAAGTCTCCCTCTCCTGCCTCCCTTCCCCTTTCTCTAAAAATAAATGAAAATAAAATCTTAAAAAAAGAAACTTCTTTTAAAAATGTAATTTTCACACCTAAAAAAGTGTGAAACTCCTTACTACCATCTAATAGCCAGTGTTCAGATTTCCTTGATTGTGTCATGCATTTAAAATTTTTTGATTAGTTAATTTATTTGAGAGGGGTGGGAAGAGAGCAGTTTGTTGTTCCACTTTCTTGTGCATTCACTGGTTGGTTCTTGTATGTGCCCTTCCCAGAGATTAAACCTACAACCTCGGAGTATCAGGATGGTGCTCCAGCCCGCCGAGGCACCTGGCCAAGGCCTTGTACGTTGTTTTAACGGTTGGTTTGTTTGAATCAAGATCCAGAAAAGGGTCCCAGTCGGGGGCCAGGTGTTGTATTCGACTGATCAAGCCCCTGAATCAGAGGGCGCGTCTTTGGCAGAGAAGCACCTCCACTTCTTTCCCGGACTAGTGCATGGAGCGGGAGTTCCCGGCAGGGAGGCTCTTCCAGCTTCCGGCGTGAGCTCTGTGTGCCGTCGTTGTGTGGACAGCGGGGTGCACTGTCAGAGGGGACATGGTGCAGCCTGGGGAGGGGAAGGTGGCGCCCTCCGTCGTCAAGGAACATGCGTACACTTACCTGTCTGGGAGTAGATCCTGCTGATTACTCCCACCTGGGACTAAATGTGTGTGTTTAAGATACTTGCTGCAGCATTGTTTGCAGTAGGAAAAGACCAGAAACCATCAGAAGGTCCCTCAGCAGGGGACTAACTGAATACGTTATAAGACAGCCATACTCTGGCAGCTGGGTCACTGTTCTAAAGGTGAGTGGAGTTGTCTCTAGATCTGTCGAGCTAGATGGAGAATGGCGCACGGCGTGCTGCCGCCTGGGTCCAGAATGTGCAGGAGCAGCGCAGACACGTTACTGTTGGCTGTGCACTGACTTTCTCCCAGGGGTGGGGGAATGTCCTCGTTCGCTGTAGACTCACCCACACGTCTTGGATCGTTTTAATCTATGCATCTATTGATACATGATGTATGTATGCACATGTGTGTCTTTAAAATAAGTTTATATGTGTGTTTTAAATAAGGCAAGCCTGGTTTTGAATCCTGACTGTTCTATTTAATTGCTGTGTGACCTTGGGCAAATTAATTCCTTTGAACCTCCCATGCTTATTTTTAAAATAGGGCTAACACCTATTCCTCCTAAGGTGATTTGGAGGATAAAAGGAACACACATTAAGCTCCTGATGTACTGGGAGTTGTGACTAATAAATACAACAAAACCCCAGACCCACATTGCTTCTGAATGCGAATTGTCTTCTAGACTTGAACGTATTTTTTATGAATGTATTCTATGAATGATTCACTACGGGATACAGAAAGGGATTTCTTTCCCTCTTTTCCTCTTTGATAAATGCTTTCTTTGTTTGCCTGTTTCGGCCATCGAGTGAGAGGACATGGCGTCAATCCGAATTCAGAGCAGGCATATATCTGTTCATGTTTCTTGTCTGTGACCTTTCTAGGTCTCTTTCCAGATAAGTGGCCTGCCTTGCCAAGACACTTAAGCTGAAATCAAGATGCTAGATGTTTTCCCCAAAGAAAAAGTAGCTTTATTGCCATCTCCTCACTTGATATGAAGGAACAAAATACACACACCTATTAAAAAGGTCAGAGGAAGCCAAAAAATCACTTTCAAGTTTATTCCCAGAGATTGGTATTGCTTGCATTTCCTGAGTATTTATTGTACATTTTGAGCTAGGGTAAGCATTGAACATTTATTAGCTTATTTAGTCCTTAGTTCTTTAAAGTAGGTGTTGTTACTCACCCATTTTATAGAAGTTACGACTTAGGTAACTCTCTCAAAGTTTTATAGCCAGATGACAGAATAGGAATTCAAACACTGACCAGTTAAACACTGAAGCTCGTGTTTTAACCCTGACTTTACACGGTTTCTCCCACATCTTTCTCTGCAAATTTCACCACAATAACTTTTCTGTTTGGTAGCCTGCTTTTCTTCACTCAGCAAAGTGCCTGGAACATCTTCCCAAACGTAAAGACCTGGAGGTGCATCGCTATTCTAATGACTGCATAATTCCCACCGTGCAGGGATGCGTCGTGGTCTAACTGGCCCCTCGCTGGTGAGCATCTGAAAGGTGAGAGGTGGCGCTGTGGCCGACGTGGACAGGTGCATACATTTTGCACACATACCCAGTCAGTCAGTGATGCCCTCAAAATAATGCTAAGACATGGAATTGCTCTTTCAAGGGAGTAATTACATTTCAAGTATTATACTTTATTGTTTTAGTATTAATTTGACCAATTGCCTTCAAATAATTTATAACAGTTTGAGATGCTGTGATTCTTGTGTGTATTGTAAAAAGGCAGTTTGAAAGTTTTTAGACAATTTACATAGCGGTTTGGCTTACAAAAAAGATGACTTTATGTTTATGAACAGTGCCTATTTTATTAGTCTGTTATTTTGACGCATTTGCTCTGAGTACCTTCTCAGACTGAGGCTGCATGACGTGCTGCATTGATAATTAGAAAGATAAAGATTCCATTGCTGTAGGCCTCATCGAAGCTCTTTTTGAAGCTTCACCATAAAGTTGAGATTAGTAGTTTTACTCCTAGGGCCCTTTGTTCATCATTTAAAAATTTTTTTCAATTAATTTATTTTTTTAAGATTCTATTTATTTATTTTAGAGAGGGGAAAGGAAGGAGGAAGAGAGGGAGAAAAACATCAGTTGTGGTTGTCTCTGTGCGTCCCCAACCGGGGACCTGGCCCCAAACCAGGCATGTGCCCTGACTGGGAATTGAACTGGCGACCCCTTGGCTTGCAAGCCAGTGCTCAACCCACTGAGCTACATCAGCCAGGGCTAATTTAATCTTTATTGTATTTTTTTTCCATCACCATTTGGTCCCCTTATATCCCCCTCCCCCAAGCAATCACCATGTTGATGTCCGTGTCCATGAGTCACTTTTTCCTTTTTGTTCAGTCCCTCCGCCTGCTCACTGCTCCCCCACTGGCTGTCGTCCTGCTCTCCATCTATGAGTCCGTCCCCATTTTCCTTGTTAGTTCAGTTTGTTCATTAGATTCCACACGTGAGTGAAATCATACGGCATTTCTCTTTCTCTGACTGGCTTGTTGCACTTAGCATAATGTTCTCCACGTCCATCCTTACTGTCGCAAAGGGTAAAATTTTCTTCTTTTTTTATGGCCAAGTAGTATTCGTAGTTGTTTTCTTTGTTCATCATTTAAAACATTTTGTGTTACCTTATTTTCATGGTGGTCTGTAAAAATGAACAAATGAAAAGAGGAAAATAATGACTTTTAACACCTGGATATTAGTATACTTAATTTCACAAAACTTTTCCATGCCTTTTTCCTTCTAATTTTATTTTCCTGACTAGGTAATATGTTCATGATTCAAAACTCAAGAAGGTGCAAAGGGTATGCAACAAGAAGTCTCTGTTCCAGTCCTGGCCCTCAGCCCCCCAGCTCTCCCTGCAGACCGCCAGTGTTGTTGCCTGGCCCGTGCACCTCCCTCCGGATGGACTTTGTGCACGTACAGGACTATTCCCTCCACACACATCTTGAGTCCTTGTAAAGCTCCGCAGGGCAGTGGTGTTCTTTTTCAACTGGAGATGAATAATCTTGTTTTGAAAATTGTGTTAACTCCCATTGTGATAACTGACCATTTTGGGAAGCAGGGACTCAACAGTTGACTGGCTGTCTTGGCGTGGTTCTAGGATTGTACATAGGAGCCCTGATACTTCAAAACAGTTAGCAATGGTTGTGAAAGAAAGTGGCATCGTTGGTGATGAGGTGGATACAGAGTAGAAACAGCTGTTTCCCCTGAGAGAAAGCTGCACAGGCGTTGGTTTGGACTGGTTAATAGGGAGTTGCTTTTATCTCCCTGTCCCATGTGATCTATGGCTCGGGCTGCCTTTCAGACACTCTGAGCCCTTGAACTCCAAACCAGGCAGTTGGCAGGTGGTGGCCTGGTCTGATCTTAGAGGACATTGCCTAGGAATGCATTGATTAAAGGTGCATTAGCATGCACTCTGTGTGCCCGCAGATTGCTCCTCCTTGCAGGGCTGTTTCTGGTGAATTGCCAGGCTTCTCACCACCCCCTTGAAGATACCACATGTTCTTTAGTGTTTGGAAAACGCAGAAATGTTGAAGAGCAGAGAAAATAACCAGTAGTCCAACATCCAGAGTGAACCACTATTGATATTTTGATGTCTTATTTTTCTATAATTGTGATCACAATGCATTCAGCTTCGTAAACTGCTTTTTCATTTATGTTCAACATTTTCCATGTTATTGCAGAGCCTTGGTAAATGTCATTTAAAGAGATGGACTAGCATGGTGCACCTTTCTTAATCACATCATGTGTACATGAATTTGGTCATGCCTGTAGGAGACAGAGAGGCCTGTTGGTGCCAGGCAGGAAGTGTAAATGAGCAAGGCATGCTGGGTATGAGACAGTAGGGGTGGGGGTGGGGAGGTAACAGAGGCCAGGTCCACCTGGCTGACTCCTGTAGGTCAGCTCCCTTTGCTCCACTTGGAGCACCGGCCAGGGCTGTCAGGTTTCTAGGGCTCCCGTTCTTCCAGGGAAACAGAAAATCTGCTTTTACGTTTTTTTTAAATGTAAAATTGGTGGGGTTTTGAGAAGTTTTAATCATTCAGAGAATAAATAGGAAACAGCCAGCAGTGACAGTTAACATCTTCTCTTATTTACTTCAAGGCTCACCCCCCACCCTTTTTTATTCTTTTGGAAGAGAAATGATAAAATATTACAGCTAAAATTGAAATACCCCTCTCATTTCTAGCCCTGTTCCCCACACTTTCCTGTTCACCACGCCCAGTCACAAAATCATTGTATATCCTTCCATCCCACTTTGTGATACTCTTATGGACATAAAACACCATAGCATGTTATGTTTTTAATCATAATGAGTTCTCTACAGCTTGCTTTTCTACTAACTTGTTTATTTATCTATGTGAACATATACAGGGTGGGGCAAAAGTAAGTTTACATTTTTCCTTATGGGAAACAATACAATAATAAATACTGCAAGAATAAACTCTGTGTTTCACGTACCCACAACTGTAAACCTGCTTTTGCCCCACCCTCTCTATATAACTCTCATTAGATGTTGGCAGACCTTTTCTGTAAAAGGTCCGGTAGTAAATATTCAGGTGTCGTGGGCCATACTACTCACGCTACTGCAACTACCCAGCTCTGCTGCTTTATGGCTAATCCGGCCGTGGCTGATACGCACGCAGAAGGTCGGAGCTGGGTTCCAGGAAACTCCACATACAAAACAGGCCGTGGGCTGGGTTTGGCCTGTGGGCTGTAGTTTGCTGACCCCTGTTCTAACTGATTCCTTTCAGCTACTGAATAGTATACTGTCTGTAATATGAATAGACCCTGTTTTGTGTTTTGATTCCCCTATAAGTGGATGGTTAGGTTGTTTCCAGTCTTTCTACCACTTTAACAGTGCTTCAGGAAGCATCCTGTGCGCCTGTGCAAAGGTTTTTCACCAAGGCATACACATACATAAAAGTGGAATTGCTGGAGATTTTATTTTATTTTCTGGTTTAACAGCAGTGGGCTGAATAGAATGCTTCAGGTAGAGTGGGGTAGCTCCTGACCTCTGTCCTGGGTTTCTTGAGGTGAGACTGTGTGAGAACTCGCGGAGGTGCGGGTGCGGGAGGAAGAGCTCCGGACGGGAGAGGGGGAGGACGCCTGGGCGGGTGCGGCCGCTCCGAGAGCTGTGCACCTGCTCTGCTCAGAGGACAGGAGAGGTGCAGTCGGGGAGGAAGAGCTGAATCGTTCACATGTTGTAGCCATTAAAACGGTGCTTGTTAACAGCAGAGTGACAAGTTCTAACGGAAAAGTGTCCAGGGTGAGGGCGATGAGCTGCTGACCCATGGCTCTGTCTTTCCTGGCCGTTCTGTGAGTCCCTGTAAAGATTTATCGCTGTAATTAGACCAGCCAGAAGAAGAAGAAGGAAGGTAATAAAGTAAAGAAAGAGTATCAGGGCATCCTTCCAAGAAAACCCTCTCCTTTGAGGCAGACCCAGGGCAAGATTTTAAGCCCTGGTGGCAGGAAATTGAATTAGTCCATCTTCCTGAAATAATACATCAATAAAATATGGCTCGTTCAGTTGAGCTCAGTGAGTTCAGAAAAGAGATGGTGTTCTGTGTTCTGAGTTGAGATTTAATTAAGGGACTCAGGCTTTAGGAATTCTTTCTTTTTAAAAGATTTTTAAGATGATCGTAGGTCATTATCATTCATTTGTTTTTATTGTTTTGAAGAGCTCAAAAAATTATATGAGGCTGTAATAGAAGGAACTAAACATCAAAGTCTGCCTGCTGTAGGCCTTTTTTTTTTTTAAACAGGCATGGGGACATACTGTTTGATAGGTGAAAGCTCTCCAGGGGCATGTAATGGAGAAGAATGGGTCATCTTCACTGACCCGTTCCCCACCCACCTCCTTATGTTTCTGTTCCTCCTTCAAGTCTGGGGTCTTGTCTGAGTATCCCACACACGGCAGCAGAGGCCTCCCCAAAAGAGGCTTAAGGACCTGGGGTTCAAGCTTGGCATCTAGACATTTTGTTAAAGTGGAGGGAGAGACAGGCGAGGGATCAGCCACAGCTGTAGCCGGGGGCCATTCCCCTGGAAAAGATGAGCTGTAAACAGACTGGCCATTCTGCCCTGTGGTTCCTCCTCATCCGGCAGAATTCTGATAGCATCTAGAAGGTGGTAATGTAAGAGCCGCCTTTTACCTGATGTCTTTAAATGGCTTGAGCTTTACCTCTCATTGAACTTGGGTTAGATATTTGGATTTCAATTTAATCTCATTTTTTTTAGGATGATGATTGCCAATGCTAGAAGAGAAAGTGTTAGTTTAGTGATTTTTTTAAGATTTTATTTATTTATTTTTAGAGAGAGAAGGAAGGGAGAAAGAGAGAGAGAGAAACATCAATGTGCAGTTGCTGGGGACCGTGGCCTGCAACCCAGGCATGTGCCCTGACTGGGAATCGAACCTGCGATGCTTTGGTTCGCAGCCCGCACTCAATCCACTGAGCTGTGCCAGCCAGGGCATTTTAGTGATGTTTAATGCCTAAAATTAGGGCTGACTGGTAATCTCTGGAATGACCCCTCGAGACGGCACATTTGGAAGAGTCTATTAAGTATTTGTAATCTAGCTGTGTGTTAGTTCACAAAGCACTTCACCTGGTGGAGAGGGTAGGAGACTTCGGTTCTTCATTCTAGACAACTGCACTTTATTACATGTAGCCACCAGAAAGAGTATGAGAACTTTTTCTGTTTCCATGTATGTAGCAGTGGAACAGTTTTTTGTTTTTGTTTTTGTTTGTTTGTTTTTAATGGAAGATCAGTGGAGGGACACATTGACATCCTGTATTTATTATATACATATATGCCTAGAGCGGCCCACCCCTGTTTCATATTCTCCCGCCCTTTTTTTCTTTTCTCTTTATGCTTACCTGAGGATGTGTTTGTTGACTTTTAGAGGGAGAGAGAGAGAGAGAGAGAGAGAGACACGTCAGGGTGAGAGAAAAGTATCAGCTGGTTGCCTCCCGTGTATGCCCCGGCTGGAGTCAGACCCGCAACCTTTTTGGCGTGTGGGACGGTGCTCCAATCAGCTGAGCCGCCAGGCCAAGCCATTCTCCCTCCCTTTTGCTAGCAGGGAATAGGTTATTCTCACAACTGAAAAATACATTGTTCTCACTGCTCTAAGTATCTATTAAAATTATAAATGCCTACACGTGTCCTGGGACCCAGGAATTGCACTTCTAGAAATGTATTTGAAAGTATGCTTTCCCACACATGAAAGGTCCGAGGTTTTTCATAGTAAAATATCAGAAACAGCTTAAGTGCTAGGGTAGTGGTTAAATAAATTATGCTTCCATACCGGGCAGGCGACATGTAGCCCCTTTCATAAAGAAGGAGGCTGCTGTACACGGACCGGAGGAACAAACTACAGGATACACGGCTTGGTGAGAAAAAGAAGACGCAGACACTGTGTGTTGCTGTGTGTCACATGCAGTGCTTGTGTAAAATGGGAGGGGTAAGTATGCGTTACCACATACTGGCCTGCTTTCGTTAACTAGTTCAGGAAGATTAAAAGCTAATAACACTGTCGTGTGGGCAGGAAACTGGGTGACTGGACAACAGGTGAGGTAGAGAGACCTGTCACCAAGGGGCCTCTTGAATCAAGAACCACGTGCGTTACCTTTTTTTTTTAAATCCTGCGCTGAGATTTTCAGGAGTTTGAGGTCCTTGTTCCCTGCTCCTTTCCAAAGGGCTCATTTAATTACCCTTCCTTCTGCTCCAAGTTTTCTGGTACCAAATGAAGTTCTCTTTTTTTGTTGAGCTTAAAAATTTTTGACCCCTATTTTTTTAATTGCCTTCAAATTGTATTAAATTTATTGATTGGGTAAGTGCTTTTATGTAATGTATTACATCACATCCTCATTTATTTCAATAGATTTTACACTAGCCATAGTTTATGATTTTAAAATGGAAAAGTATTATCAGCACAAGACAGGAAATTAAAACAGTACACATGAGTGCACAGTAGAAAGTTGTTTGTTTTTATTTTTATTTTATTTTTTATCTCTGCAGACCTCTGAGTCCCCTAGGCCCATAGTTCCCCTGCTGAGGCTGCTGCTGTTACCACTTTTACATGTGTACCTCTAATAATACGGTGTGTGTGTCAGGCATAAACATGCACATATCCTCTTTCTAACGCACTGTGTAAACTGTACTATACACACTGTTCCTCATCTACTCTTTTCCCTTAACATATCTTGGTATGGGACTACATTTGGATCAGTACATTCCTTTTTTTTTTTTTTTAAAGATTTTATTTATTTATTTTTAGAGGGGAAGGGAGAGAGAAAGAGACGGGGAGAAACATCAATGTGTGGTTGCCTCTCACGGGGCTCCCACTGGGGTCCCAGCCCACAACCCAGGCATGTGCCCTGACCTGGGAATCGAATCAGTGACCTTTTGGTTCTCAGGCTGGCACTCAATCCACTGAGCTAAACCAGCCAGGGCCAGATCAGTACATTCTTTTTAGTAACTGCATAGGATTCCACTACATGTGGTAAATATATTTATGTAATCAGCCCCCTCTTGATAGGAATTGGGGTTGTCCACAGTCTATCCCTGCCGCAAAATGATGCCACAACAGCACTGACTGGAGTGGCTCAGTGGGTTGGGCATTGTCTCTCAAAGCGAAAGGTCACTGGTTCGATTCCCTGTCAGGGCACATGCCTAGGTTGCGGGTTCAGTCCTCAGTCAGGGCACATATGAGAGACAGCTGATCAATGTTTCTCTCCCTCTCTTCCTCCCTCCCTGCCCGCCTCTCTTAAAAAAAAGATGCCACAACAAATATCCTTTTATCTATAAGATACATTCTCAGAAATACAACTGTTAAGTCAAAGGTCTGTGCATTTAAAAGGTTGATAGATAGTTCCGAATTACTCTATGCAGAGGTTGTAGCAGTTCAGCAGGATATGAGGTTACTCGGCTTTTAAAAGGCCCCCAGCTGCCTCCGCCTGTAGTGGAAGATACAATGTTGGTTGACGGAGGAGAATCTAGTTAGCACTGTTGATGGACTGGCATTTCATCTTCCCCACTGAGCTGATCACGGGAGTCTGTGGTGCAGTGACGTTGTTAAGTGCAGCTATCAGAGGTAGTCAAGAATACTGTGATAACGATGTGCGGTGCCGCGTGGGAACTAGCAATATCAGGGGGACACTTTGTAAGGCATGTATGTTCGTCTGACTGGTAATGCTGTACCCCTGAAGCCAACACAAAATAATACTGAAAGTAAACTGCAGTTGAAAAGTTAAAAAATAAATTAATTTTGTTGAAGAGGAAAAACAGCTGTCAGAAGCTCATCGAGACGGAGGTGACTTGGGTGTGCCAGTGGCTGTTGGGCAGCCCCAGTGACAGCTGCACTGTCCTTACTTGCTTTTGCTTTTTTTTTCCAGGACCGTAGCATCCTGAGGCATTCTGGATCCACAGCCTGCAAGGCTGACCTGGCCAGAGTCCAGCATGTCCAAGTTGAAAAGCTCAGAGTCGGTCAGGGTGGTGGTCCGCTGCCGGCCCATGAATGGCAAGGAGAAGGCTGCTTCGTACGACAAGGTGGTAGATGTGGACGTGAAGCTGGGGCAGGTGTCCGTGAAGAACCCCAGAGGAGTGGCCCACGAGATGCCCAAGACCTTCACCTTCGACGCAGTCTACGACTGGAGTGCCAAGCAGTTTGAACTCTACGACGAGACATTCCGACCGCTTGTGGACTCCGTTCTGCAGGGTTTCAATGGGACGATTTTTGCCTACGGGCAAACGGGGACTGGGAAAACCTACACCATGGAGGGAGTCCGGGGTGACCCTGAAAAAAGAGGGGTCATCCCTAACTCATTCGACCACATCTTCACCCACATCTCTCGATCCCAGAACCAGCAGTACCTGGTTCGGGCCTCTTACCTGGAGATCTACCAGGAGGAGATCCGAGATCTGCTCTCGAAGGACCAGAGCAGGAGGCTCGAGCTGAAAGAGAGGCCGGACACTGGGGTGTATGTGAAGGACCTGTCTTCCTTCGTCACCAAGAGCGTGAAGGAGATCGAGCATGTGATGAACGTGGGGAACCAGAACCGCTCCGTGGGTGCCACCAACATGAATGAGCACAGCTCGCGTTCCCACGCCATCTTCGTCATCACCGTTGAGTGCAGCGAGGTGGGCCTCGATGGGGAGAACCACATCCGTGTCGGGAAGCTGAACCTTGTAGATCTCGCCGGCAGCGAGCGGCAAGCCAAAACCGGCGCCCAGGGGGAAAGACTGAAGGAAGCGACCAAGATTAACCTGTCCCTTTCTGCCCTGGGTAACGTCATCTCTGCCCTGGTGGATGGCAAAAGCACTCACATTCCATATCGGGACTCAAAGCTTACCAGACTCCTCCAGGATTCTCTTGGTGGCAACGCCAAAACTGTGATGGTGGCCAACGTGGGGCCTGCCTCTTACAACGTAGAAGAGACTCTGACCACGCTGAGGTACGCCAACCGCGCCAAAAACATTAAGAACAAGCCAAGGGTCAACGAGGACCCGAAGGATGCCCTCCTTCGAGAATTCCAAGAAGAGATTGCTCGGCTCAAGGCCCAGCTAGAAAAACGGTCCATTGGCAGGAGAAAGAGGCGAGAGAAGCGAAGGGAAGGCGGCGGCAGTGGTGGGGGTGGGGAAGATGAGGAGGAGGAGGGAGAGGAGGGGGAGGAGGAAGGGGGTGATAAGGACGACTACTGGCGGGAACAGCAAGAGAAGCTGGAGACTGAGAAGCGGGCCATCGTGGAGGACCGCAGCCTGGTCGCGGAGGAGAAGATGGAACTGCTGAAAGAGAAGGAGCGGAAGATGGAGGACCTGCGGCGGGAGAGGGACGCCGCCGAGATGCTGGGCGCCAAGATCAAGGTACCGTGTGCTTCCTGGGTCCTTCCGGGTCTTTGCGTTTTATCCAGAAAAAAAATGACGTGAGGGATGACGTGTCTTTGGGGTTCGCATTCCCAATAGCTCCGTGACATCCAGTGCCCAGTAAATGTTTGTTGAATGAAGAACAATTTTTTTGAGTTAAAAAAATTAAATACTGAGTTAATAGAATAATTTATTACACATATGCAAACGATAAAAAGCAGCGATATAACTAACACCCACGTTACCCCCGCCTGCCCAGTGTGAGACGCAGAGAAAACACCCAGGTCTTCACAAGCTCTTTGGGTCGCTGCACCCCCCAACACGGAACCATTGTCTCCAGTTTGGTGGTTTATCGTTTCCTTGCTTTTCTTCATAGTTTCCCCAAAATATGTTTATCTCTAAGTAAAAGACAGTTTTAGCTTTACATCGTTTTTGACTTTTATATAAATGGAATCTCTCTGCTGCAGTTTGCTTTTATTGAGATTTATCCGTGTGGAGGTCTGTAGCTGCGATTCATTCATTACTGCGGTTCTGCGAAGTCCGCAGCATTCCCTTCTCCTGAGGGAGCGGGTGGTTCCCATTTTCTGCCGTGAGCGCTCGTGCGGGGCTCCAGGAGACAGGTGCCATGAGAACCTCTCGTCGGGCACTGCTGGGCCCCACAGGACGTGCTGCTTGACCTTTACCTGATGGTGACAAGTTGTTTCCAAAAGTGGCCCTGTGCATTGATGCTTTTACCAGTAACGTACGAGTCCAGGCTGCTCCTGATCCTTGCCAACACTTGTGATTATCAGACTTTAATTTTTTGTATGTCTAGTGGCTATAAAATGGTAACTCACTGTGGCTTTAACATGCAGTGCAGCGGTTACCCGAGATACAGAACAGTGTCATCACCCCCAGATGCTTCTTGGCAGTCAGCCCTTCCCCCAGCCTCCAGCCCTTACGTGCCAGTTCTGAGTGGTGTTGTAGAGCAGGGAGGCTCCCCTGTGTTGAATCTTCTTTCTGGTGGCAATGTACTGTTGCATCCGGTGCCCGGACCCTGGGCTGCCACACGGCTTTAATGGCAGAGCAGAGTGCAGAGCTAGGCCTGGAGGCCTAGGATGCCCACTATCTGCCCACAAGCCAGTATTCCTTTGACATGTTGGCTTCTATCTCATTGAATTTATGCAAACTTTTGATTACTAATCTAAAGTGTATGTATGTTTATTAATTTTTAAATGATAAGTGATCTCATCTCCCCTTCCCCTACTGTATGAAGCTGTACTTTTTTGTTTCAAGATTTTATTTATTTATTTTTAGTGAGAGGGGAAGGGCGGGAGAAAGAGGGAGAGAAACGTCAATGTGTGGTTGCCTCTTGTGCGCCCCTTACTGGGGACCTGGCCTGCAACCCAAGCATGTGCCCTGGCTGAGAATTGAACCAGCGACCCTTTGGTTTGCAGGCTGGCACTCAATCCATGGAGCTACACCTGCCAGGACTGAGGCTGTACTTTATCTGTGGCTTCATAGTGGCTCTTTCACAGACCTAGATACTATTTTACTTCCAGGACAGGGGTCCTTTGCAGGACTTTCAAGACCTGATGTGAAAATGGATTCGAGTACAGTGGAATTAGGAAATAACTTTGTTCCTGGGAGGGGCTCACTATGGGATTCCATTATGTCAAGGCCATATTACCCCTCCTCACTTCTGCACTTGAAGTGTAACCGGGCGTGCCCATGTTTGATTTGCATGCCGTGTTTTAGGGTCACAGCTGTTATTCAGGCCCAGGAACACCTAGACTCTCTGAACAGCCTGGTGTATTTAGGCAAGTCTCAGAGGCCAAGTGTGGCAGCACTCAGCATTCCCTCAAGGTCACTGAATCTCTTAGCATGCTTTGTTCATGGGAGAATGACATTACTTCTGTCGTCCCCAGTTCCTGACTGCTGTAAAATCGTGGGACTAAAGAATTGAGCTGGAGGGGTGTGTGTATGGTGGTGGGTGGCGTTGGGTTGGGGGCAGCAGTCAGTCCAGCCCCTTTGGTTTAAGAGAGGAAATGGTCTCAGGTCCTTCCTGGAAGATGGCCACAGGGCTGCAGTCAGTGTTTACAGGGTTCTTAAAAGCAAAGTTGTGGAGCTTGGGATTCCGTGCATTTCAGGTACAAGTCGTTCCAGTGGCTTCAGCCATCATCTGAATGTTGAAGGCTCCCAGTCTGTGTAACCAACCCAGAGCTGTCTCCTAACATCCAAGCCAATAGCCTCTGCTTACTGGACATGTCTGTGGAGATGCCCCCAGCCACCCAGAGGCTACTCCTTGGAGCTTTCCTTTTCTCACTCAAGTCAGACTCCTAGGAGCTGCCTCTTCCACTGCCTTAGGGCCCAGTCAGGCCCTCGGCCTCCGACTCCTGCCACATCAGGATCTCTCGGACCCATCCCCTTTGCTCTCCCCCACCCCTACTGCCCTCTCCCGGGTCTGGACCCTCAAAAAAGCCACCTATCTAGTCTCGCTGCACTCAGCCTACCTTTTTCTGGTCATCATGTTTGTGACATGGGAGTAACGTTTCTGAAACAAGTCTGATTGTGCAGAAACACATCAGCGGTTGCTGCCTCCTCAGGGTCAAGTCCAGTCTCCCGTGACGGAGCTGTGAGGTGGTTGAACTGCCCCTGATCGCTCTGCCAGCTTTCGTGCACCACCACTCCCTGCCCTGCCCTCACAAAGCTGTTTTCGTCAGCCAATTCCTGTTTTTACTTCGGTGCTGTGTGTAGACGTCACTCGAGACGGGAAGCTTTCCCTGACTCTCCAAAAGCCTGAATTCTCTCCCTCCGGCGTGCTTCTCCGGTTGTGACTCAGTCTTTTCCTCCTGATGGCTTCTGACCCTCATGGTGAGAGTGCGCTTGCTGTCTTCGGACCTCAGTGGACTCTCAGCTTCGTGATTTGTGTTCACAGCTGTGTCCCCACCACCTAGCATCTCAGGGCTGCTTACTGTGTTCCAAGCAAGGGCAATGCATTGTATGAACAAACCGGAAACATTATTTTTTAAAGGTAGCTGAAGTCAGGTGTACCCTGAGGAGGTCTATCTTCATTGTCTCCAGTGTAAAGCCTCCCCCTCCCCAGGGGAGCCACCTCAGCCCCCATCCCAGGGACGGGCAGGACACAGCTGAACGTGATGTAGCTCCCCCCAGAGTTCACCCCTTTGGCTCAGTTCTGAGCTCCCCATGAGGACATATATTCTGGGAGAGAATATTCACAAGATGGATTCCACTTTTTTCTCACTCAGGCCATGGAAAGTAAGCTGCTTGTTGGAGGAAAAAATATAGTAGATCATACAAACGAACAGCAGAAAATCCTGGAGCAAAAACGGCAGGAAATTGCAGAGCAGGTAACCTTTCCGTTCCTGTTTTGGGGGGAGTGTGATGGGGTGAGGTGCGCCAATGCTGCAGAGCAAACGTCCCTCGTGTCAGACTCTGCAGAGGGAGTAGGACCCAGCTGTGGGGGCCCCTCCCCAGTGGGAGGCTGACCTGGAGCAGCCCTGCCCTGTGTTCTGGTCTGGACCTTGTCTCTAGGCAAGCTGATGGATTTTGTACTGTTGCTCAGAAACGTCGAGAAAGAGAAATCCAGCAACAGATGGAAAGTCGAGATGAGGAGACCTTGGAACTCAAAGAGACATACAGCTCGTTGCAGCAGGAGGTGGACATCAAGACCAAAAAGCTCAAAAAGGTACATAAAGGGCACGAGGCTCAGCAGAGGCGTCCGGAGCCCTGGGGAGTGGGATTGCTCGCTGTCCACAGAGCTGCCCTCTCACCTGCCTCTGCCCTGGCCCCAGCTCTTCTCCAAGCTGCAGGCAGTGAAGGCGGAGACCCACGACCTCCAGGAGGAGCATATCAAGGAGCGGCAGGAGCTGGAGCAGACTCAGAACGAGCTCACCAGGGAGCTGAAACTCAAGTGAGTGCCGGGCCTTCCTCCTCCGTGGCGCCTGCCTGCGGGCACTCGCTGGGTGGTGGTTTGCTAAGTGAGAAGCATGGCCCTGAGGATGGGCCCTTCTCTCCAGCTCGCCTCCTGCCGCTGTGTCCGAGTCTCTTTATGACTGGGAGAGGCACTCTGTCTCTGGGCTTCATCTGTTCACTGAAGGGTTTCACCACGTATCTCCAGGCTTCCTTCCCCTCTGCCTTCCTGAAGCTTTTAAAGTCATTTATTGATAAGAGGGAATCTTTCATTAACTAGAATCTCCTGAATGGTGTAGTGAATACCTGAATATCCATCACCCAGATTCAGTGATAAACCATCTTTGTCATCTGTCTTTTATAAATACATTTTAAGGCAAATCATGCTTCATGTTATCTCACTCATGTATACTCGCATACATGACTACAATGCTGCATTTAAAAAGCTGTATTGAAATATAATTCACGAACCTCACAGTTCACCTATTTAAAGTATACAAGTCAGTTTTTCAAAAATACGTACAGGGTTGTAAAACCATCAGCACAGTCTAATTTTGTTCCCTCTGAAAGAAAGCCTATACCAGTTAGCAGTCACTGCTCATTACCCCTCAGCCCACCCCAGTCCTGCTCTGCTTTCTGCCTCTATAAACTTGCTGCTCTGGACGCTTCGTACGAGTGGAATCACGATACTGGTCTTTTGTGACTGCCTCTTTCACGTAATAGTGCTCTGAAGGGCCACCCGTGTTGTTTCACGTCAGTGCTTCCTTCTTCTTTATGACCGCAAATAGTACTGTTTTGTGTGGCTGGGCCACATTTCATGTATCTGCTTATCAGTCGATAGGCGTTTAGGTTCCAGCCTTGGCTGTGATGAATAGTGCTGCTGTGAACATTCATGGGCAAGTTTTTGTATGGACATAGTTTAATTTCTCTGGGATGTACACCTAGGGGTGGAATTGGCTAGGTCATATGGTAATTCTGTTTAACTTGTTGAAGAAGCCAGACTGTTTTTTAAGCCCTGGCTGGTGTGGCTCAGTGGATTGAGTGCAAGCCCGTGAAGCAAGGGGTTGCCGGTCTGATTCCCAGTCAGGGCACATGCCTGGGTTGTGGGCCAGGTCCCCAGTGGGGGTGCGTGAGAGGCAGCCACACATTGATGTTTCTCTACCTCTCTTAAAAACAAAATAAACCAAACTGTTTTCTAAAATGACTGCATCAGCTCTGGCCTGTGTGGTTCAGTTGGTTGGAGTGTCATCCTGTGCACCAGAACTATTGAAGTTTCAGTTACTGGTCAGGGCGCATACTGGGGTGGCAGATTGTATCTTTGCCTGGGGCGAGTATGGGAGGCAACCAGTACGTTTCTCTCTCACATCCATGTTTCTGTCTTTCTCTCCCTTGTTCTCTCTAAATCAATAAACATTTTAAAATTTTAAAAATGAAATAGCTGTATCCTTTTACATTTCCACCACTAATTTCTCCTCAACACTTTTTTCCCTTTTTTTGCTATTACTGTCTTTTTTTTTTTTAAGATTTTATTTATTTACTTTTAGAGAGAGGGGAAGGGAGGGAGAAAGAGAGGGAGAGAAACAGCAGTGTGCAAGAGATACGTGGATCAGTTGCCTCTGGCACTGCCCTAACTGGGGACCTAGCCTGCAACCCAGACATGTGCCCTGACCGGGAATCGAACCCATGACCCTTTGGTTTGCAGGCCAGCACTCAGTCCACCAAGCCACCCCAGCCAGGGCGGTCTGTCTTTTTTATTACAGCCACCCTACTGGGTGTGAAGTGCTGTCTCAGTCTGGGTTGAGCTGCCGTGCCCTGATGGCTGACGATGCCGAACATCTTCTCGTGCGTGCTTACTGGCTTCTGCTTCTCTGCCTCGGAGGAGCACCTGTTCAGAGGCTTTGCCCGTTTTCAGATTGGGCTATTTATTGGGTCTTTTTATTACTGAGTTGGAAGAGTATTTTCTATGTCCTGGACACTAGTCCCTTATCAAATATATGATTTGCACATGTTTTCTTCCAGCCCATGGGTTGTCTTTTTACTTTCTTGATGGTGTTTTATAGCACAAAAGATTTTAATTTTAAAGGAGGAATTTTTTTTTTAGATTTTATTTATTTATTTATTTAGAGAGGGAAGGGAGGGAGGGGGAGAGAGAGAGAGAGAGAGAGAGAGAGAGGGAGAGAAACATCAATGTGCGGTTGCTGGAGGCCGTGGCCTGCAACCCAGGCATGTGCCCTGACTGGGAATCGAACCTGCGATGCCTGGTTCACAGCCCGTGCTCAATCCACTGAGCTACATCAGCCAGGGCAAAAGATTTTAATTTTGATGTAGTCCAATCGATATGTTCTTTTGTTGCTTGAATTTTTTGGTGGTGTATCGAAATTTGCCTATTCTGGACATTGTATATAAATTTATAAATGAAATAATGGGGCCTTTTGTGACTGGCTTCTCTCAGTATAGGGCTTCCAAGAGGCACCATTCACACTGTAGTATGTTTCAATACTTCCTTTTTAGTGTTGAATAATATTGTATTGATGAGTATCCCACATTTTGTTTATGCATTCATGAGTTGGTGGATATTTGGGTTGTTTCTGCTTTTTGGCTCTTATGGATAATGCTGCTAGGAACATTTGTTTATGAGTTTTATTATAGGGGTACATTTTTAATTGTCTTAGGTCATCTAAGAGTCTTACAGTTTTAGGTCTTACATTTAGGTCTGTGACCTATTTTGAGTTAATGTTTGTATATGGTCTGAGGTAGGGTTTCAGATGCATTCTCTGGCATGCGGATATCCAGTTGTCCAGCACCGTTTGTTGAAAAAGCTCTTCTCTCATTGTCTCTGCACCCCTGTTGAAAATCAGTGACTGTAAACACAAGGATTTCTCTCTGACCCCTCAGTGCTGCTCCGTGAAGTTACATGTCTGTCCTTGTGCCAATCCCACACTCCTCTGGTGACTGTAGCTCTGCAGTAAGTGTTGAAATGAGGACATGTGAGTCCCCCACCTTTGTTGTTCTTTTTCAGGTATTTTTGGCTATTCAGGGTCACTTGCATTTCTGTATAAATTGTCAGATCAGCTTGTCAATTTCTGCAAAAAAAAAAAAAGCCAGCCATGATGTTAATGGGGACTGTCGAATCTGTAGATCAATTTGGAGAGTTTTGTCATCTTGACAATATTGTGTTCAGATCCATGAACATTGGATGCCTTTTCATTTATTTAGATCTTTAATTTCTCTCAAAACTCTTTTACAGTTTTCAGTGTGCAACTACTTGCACTTCTTTTGTTAAATTTATACCTGAGTATTCTAATTTTTGATGCTTTTGTATATGGAATTTTCTTAATTTTCTTTCAGGATGCTATTGCTAGTGTATAGAAATACAGTTGATTTTTGTATAAAATACAAGATATCTTACCAACTAACAAAACTAACATTAAGTTTCTTAGTATTTTCTCACACTTGGTCCATATTCAAATATTCTTGGTTTGTTCATATTAAGATCTATATGTGGGAATTTATGGTCAAGATGAAGGCATAGGTAAACACTTCACCTCCTCGTGCAACCGCAGAAAGAATTATAGCTAGACCTGAGAGCAACTAGTACCCAGAACCATCAGAAAATCAAGTTGTATGGAAGTCTAACAACCAAGGATTTAAGAAGCCACGTTCATCCAGACAGGTGTGAGGAGCAGAGATGTGGAGACGGGTGGAGAAATGCGGAGGTGCCGTGTGGAGCAGAGAGGCAGCAGCAGAACGGCGACCCCACATTCCCCCATGATGGATAAAAACCAGGAGGGATACCTTGGGAGCAAGCAATGCCAGCCCCAGGCCAGACCACACAGACTAGGGTTCTAGTGCTAGGAAGAGAAATCCATATAACTGCTGGCTGTAGAAACCAGTGGGGGTTGGGGTGGCAAGGAAACCGCTGGATTTTCAGGAGACTGCTTAAAGGGCCCGCATGGACTTAGAACAAAGCAAACCTACACGTTCTGGGATTCAGCGCCAGGGCAACAGCTGGAAAAGGACTGGTCACATGTAGGGAGAAAGTGAAGTGACTGGAAACAGGGTGCATGCTGGGCAAACCTCCAGAGCCAGGCAGTGGCATCGTCCCCTCTCTGAGCCCCCCACCCTACCCCCACACAGAGCCACAGAGCGGTGAAGCAGGTTGCCCTGCCCTGGCGATTACCTAAGGCTCCACCCCACACAGTTTATAGATGCCTTTTCTATAATAGGCCACACTACTAAGACAGGGAGTCAATGCAGCTCTACTTAATACATAGAAACAAACACAGGGTGGCTGCCAAGTTGAGAAGACAAAGAAATATGGTTGAAATGCAAGAGCAGAACAAAACTCTAGAAAAAAATCAAAACGAAACAGATAACCAATCTGTCAGGTGCAGAGTTCGAAACACTGGTGATCAGGATGCTCAGAGAACTCATTCAGTATGGCCACAAAGTAAAAAAGACCCAGGAAGAAGTGAAGGTTACACTGTGAAGTGAAAAAATCTACAGGGAACCAGCAGTGGAGGGGATGAAGCTAGGACTCAAATCAATGATTTGGACCATAAGGAGGAAATGAGCATTCAATCAGAGCAGCAAGAAGAAAACAATTCAGAAAAACAAGGATAGTATATGGAGCCTCTAGGACATCTCCAGATGCACCAACATCCAAATTGGAGGGATGCCAGAAGGAGAAGAGGAAGAGCAAGAAATTGAAAACTTACTTGAAAAAATAATGAAAGAAAACTTCCCTAATTTTATGAAGGAAATAGACAGGCAAGTCCAGGAAACACACAGAGTCCCAAGCAAGATGGACGGAAACAGGCCCACTCTAAGACACATCATAATTAAAATACCAAAGTTTAAAAATAAAGAGAGAATCTTAAAAGCAGCAAGAGAAAAGCAGAGAGTTACCTATAGGGGAGTTCCCATAAGAAAGGTTCTCAGCTGATTTCTCAAAAGAAACCTTGCAGTCAAGAAGGGACTGGCAAGAAATATTCAAAGTCATGAAAAGCAAGGACCTACAGCCTGCATTACTCTATCCAGCAAAGCTGTCATTCAGAATGGAAGGGCAGATACAGTGCTTCCCAGGCAAGGTGAAGCTAAAGGAGTCCATCATCACCAAACCAGTATTACATGAAATGTTAGAGGGACTTACTTAAGAACAAGAACATCATCAAAACTGTGAACATTAAAATGTCAACACATTTACAGCTATCAACAACTGAATCTAAAAAAACAAACTAAGCCAACAACCAGAACAGGAACATAATCATAGATATAGAGGTCATTTGGAGGGTTATCAGTGGGGAGGGAGAAGGGGAGAATGGGGGGGAAAGTGCAGGGGTTAAGAAGTATAAGTTGATAGGTACAAAGTAGGGAGATGTTAAGAATAATAAAGGAAATAGAGAAACCCAAGAACTTATATGCATGACCCATGGACATGAACTAAGGGGGGGATTGTCAGAGGGAATGGGGGTACAGGGTGGAGGGGGGCAAACGGGGACAACTGAGACAACTATAATAGCATAATCAATATATATTTTTTAAGATCTATATATGGACTACATATTGCATTTGGTCATTATGTCTCTTTATTTTAATCTGGAGCAATCCCTTTCTTTTCCTCTCAAGAACTTTCTGCTAGTTGACTTGTTGAAAGAGTTGGTCATATAGCCTGTAGAAATACCTCGCATTCCACATCTGTTGGTCTTCTTCCTGGTGCAGTTTAATCTGTGTCTCTGTCTCTCCTGTTTCCTTTAACCGAAAACTAGCACTGAAGCACTGGTTCCCAACCTTGGCTGCACAAGAAATCATCTCAGGAGTTTTTTAAAATAAGGATGCTTGAGCCCTGCCCTAGAGATTTTGATTTAATTGGCTGAGGGCAGTGGTCTTCAGCAAGCACCAAATCACCTGAAAGGCTTGTTAAACATACCTGGTGGGGTCCCATATGCACAGAGTCTGATTTGGTGTATCTGGGGTGGGGCCTGAGAATGTGCATTTCTAACAAGGTCCAGCTGCTGCTCCTGCTGGTTCAGTGAACAGGCTTTGAGAACCATTGGTCTGTCCTGAGGCCTGCAGACAGTGTTTGTTGGACTCTGTAAATGACATGGATGTGCGTCTTGGCTTGAGAACCATTGAGCTAATGGTTTCAACCAATAATGACGTTGTCTGGATCTTTTATTTCACTAGGAAGTGGTGTTTTTCTGTGTCAGTCCTTTCACAGCATTAGCTGGAATTTTTCTTTAAAGAAGAACTTTTCCAAAGGAATTCTTTTAATGACCAAGTTTTAAGTTTTGAAAGGAGCCTTTAAAATTAAATGTATGTATCAGCCCTCTTTCTAGGTATGCACACCTGGAAAAAAGATCAGAACATGACGTGCCACAATATTAATAATAGCTACCTCTGGTTAGTGAAACTGCGTGTAATTATATTTTCTAAATTTCCTAATATGTAAATAGGACCTTTCAAATCAGGGAAAAAACCTCAAATGTACGTTATGAAAAATAATTTCTTACATGTCAAATAAAATGAAGAGAACATTTCATCTCTCTAAAATATTTTTTCCCCTGAAGAAGGCGCTTCTGTTGTTACAGCTCTTATGTCCTCTGGATAAGCAGTGAGTCAGCCTGCTCCTGAACAGCCAGCACCCATCCCTCTGGTGTCTGCTCTGTGTCCCCTCTCACGCTAACGCCCCTCGGCATCGCTCTGCCCCAGGTTCCGAGAGAGCGACTGCAGAGAGGTGGCGGAGACGGTCATCGCTCTGACCAGACACAAAGCAGTGGGTGCCAGTCTCATTGTTGGCCGCGTTCCTGGGCTCTTCTCACGCAGCCTCTTCTCAGGAATGGTCCTCACCCTCAGGAGTCTAAGGGACTGAGATGCACTTGGTCCTGCTCTTTGTCCTGGTGATCAGACTGTGAAAATTTCCATCTCTGGCAACAATCCAGATGTTTGGAGGAAGGCAGTTTAATTTCCAGTCTGTTTTCATCGTGTGGGAAGCTAATGAGCTGGGGTAGCAGCACCAGTGGCCCTCTCGAAGGTACTGCAGATAGCGCAGACTCGCTCCAGTACAACCCGGGCACCGCCTGCCCTTCAGATCTTTCACCCCCCGAGCAGCGTCCCCTTGGGCAGAAGTGACCTCTCCATACTCCTCGGGCAGACCCTGCCCGCACCTGTCACACCTAAGAGTGCTGTGCTGTTCTGTCTCAGGCAGGGACCAAGGGTCATTCGGGTCTGCATCTCAGTTCTTTGAGTGATGGTAGGCCCGTAGTCCCTGCATAGTAACTGCTGAGTGACTTGACTTTCCTAATTACACACTACATGTGGGGCCAGAGAGCCGACACCCCACATGTGTGTTCTTTCTCTCCCTGTGTTCACCTCTGTATGTGTGCTCTTACAGGCATCTTATTATAGAAAACTTTATCCCTCTGGAAGAAAAAAGTAAAATTATGAATAGATCCTTCTTTGATGAAGAGGAAGATCATTGGAAATTACATCCTATAACCAGACTGGAGTAAGTCACTGTTGACTTTTAAGTAGACTTGAAGGTGGGGAGGAGGGAAAGAATGCCGAGAAGCTGGGCTTGGCCAGAGAGGTATGGTAAGAACGCAGTTTGACTCTCTTAAGGTTGACACCAATTGCATCCCTGATTTTGTGGTGGCAGAGTTCCATGAGATAAAAATCAATGATGCACACGGTATTAGGAGCTGGGAGACTGTCTCACAGTGCACTAATGACCTCTCCCAAGTTCCTGCATTTCAGTTCCCCAGCTGTCAAGCGAAGCATGCTAGGCCAAACGAGGGGCATCACACAGGTGTTATCTTGCGTGTCAGTCTGACACAGTGTTGGGAAGGACTCTCAGTATAAGTCTGGGTCCTGCTGGAAAAATGGGAGATGTCTGCCAAGGACACAGGCGTGGGGAGTGTTGACAGCTGTGCTTCATGCCTGCCACCTAAGAACTGGATGATGACTCAGTTCTCTTCCAGCTTAAAAGATGCATGATGCTCACGTTTGAATCAGAAAGCAGCTCAAGCAGAAAGTATTAGCAGCTCCTGCGTCATTTCCATGTCAGCCCTCAGTCCAGGAAGTCACATGCTTTGGGTTCTGTGTAAGCAGGCTCAGAGTCTCGTGAGTGCTGGTTCCGCAGGACCGATCCTGGGGCTGCGGAAAACACGTCAGCCCGCGCTTTAACCACTGCAGTCCATTTCCAGGAATCAGCAGATGATGAAGCGGCCAGTCTCAGCTGTGGGGTATAAGAGACCATTGAGCCAGCACGCAAGAATGTCCATGATGATTCGTCCAGAGGCCCGATATAGGGTGAGAAGACTGTTCTTGCGTTCCTCTCCTCTCCTCTCCTCTCACAGAGTTTAGATTCGTGTAAACCCTTAGGCACTGTGCTGCACAGTCACAGAGCTGTCATCCTCTTTCCAGAGGCCCCAGAGGAAACTTATATTAATATAATAATTTTAACAAATGAGAAGTAACAAAAAGAACAATAACAAATAATTACACATTAAAAAGGTAAAACAGGATGAGATTTAGAAAATTAGGACTGGGAGGAAAGTACAAGCATCCTGTCCGTAATGGCCAATAAACATTAACACCAAGCTTTAAACTGTCTCTGTGGGGAGACCGGGGGAAATGGAAGTGTCAGGGACAGGAGATGGGGGGGTGTTGAAGAAGGTACAGCGCCCTGGCTGGGGTGGCTCCGTGGATGGAGCGCCGGCCTGTGAACCAAAAGGTCGCTGATTTGATTCCCAGTCAGGGCACATACTTGGGTTGTGGGTCAGGTCCCCAGCTGGGGGCGTGCAAGAGGCAACCAATCAGTGTTTCTCTTGCACATTGATATTTCTCTCCCTCTCTTTCTCCTTCCCTTCCTCTTTCTCTAAAAATAAATAAATAAAATCTTAAAAAAAAGAAGGTATGGTACTTCCATTTAACATAATGTGGTCAGTTATGTGGTTACTTAAAATGCGGTAATCGAGGCCTGTTTAATGACCCAGACATATAGTACTAGGTGAGCTTCTATTTATAAGCACTTGCTGTGTGCCAGGCACTGTACTGGGTGCTTTATTGCTTCCCTTGCTTGGACCCTCCCACCTACTCGGTGTAATAGCCCTGTGGCTTAGTAGGTAGCTGGTCAGTGGATGAAGCAGGAGACATGATGTATTGCTAAGTTATAAAACAATTGGTACTGCAAGGGTATGTATGAATAAAAAAGTCTAGGACAAAATATATGAAAATGTGAACTGTTTATCCCTGGTTAATGGAAGTGTACTCCGTTTAAATTTTCTTCTTTTTTGCTTATCTGTATTTTCTAACTATCAGTGGGGACTCTGTATTATTTTTATAATGAAATATTTTCATTTAAAATGTTTTTGAGTCTCCCTTAGCAGCCAGAGCCAAACAGACTAGGATTGGTTAGCTCCTCAGGTGCTGTTCTTCCTGGCGCCGAGTTATTTAAAATAAAGAAAACAAAAGCAAAAGAGGTGTATTGGGTGGGGTTTTACATCATGCAAGATGAGTGCTGTGTCAGACAGAGTCCTCAGAAGCATTTTTCTAGCCATTTCCGAGGGTGCATTTTCTTGCCAGTTATTTCATGTCTTAGGCTAAAAACATGCTTTTAAGGCCCACAGATCAAACATGTGGGTTCCCGGGGGCCGACTGACTCAAAGGTAGGATTTCAAGCAGCGGTTCTCAGATGCTTTTAGCAGTAGACCCACTCCATTAAGACAAATGTTGAGCAGCATCTCAGTACCTACAGTTGATAAAGAGAGCCACTCCCTCTCCTCACCTTCTCCCTGCAGTGCGTCCCCCCAGCCCCTTGGCGCACTGAGTGGGAGGAGTCAGAGGACGAGACGTCTAAACTGTCCTCTTCCCTGTGCACTGGCCTCAGCAGGAGCGAGGAAAAGGCCCGCCACGGGATGTCAGAAGAAGGGATCCGTCCACAAGGGCAGTTGTGGGGCGAGGCCCAGACTGAGTTTCAAAATGTGGTTGTGAGCACGTATACCGCCACACACACCCTCCACACATGTGCTCCAGACCTGCCTCTGCCCTTGGCAACCAAAACGTTCATCAGAGCTGCTGTAGGTAGTGAGATTATTGGTGATTACTATTTTCTTCTTTATCCTCTTGTATTTTTACGTTGTCCACAATAAATGGGTCTTACTTAATTTATTATTTCTCCACCAAGGGTGTAAAACATGCTTGTTATTAAATATTTTTATTTTTAGCCCTGGCTGATGTGGCTCAATGGATTGAGTACCGGCTTGCAAACCAAAAAGTTCCTGGTTTGATTCCCAGTCTGGGCACATGCCTGGGTTGCAGACCAGGTCCCCAGTAGGGGGCGCACAAGAGGCAACCACACATTGATGTTTCTCTCCCTCCTCTCTTCCCCTCTCTCTAAAAATAAGTAAAATCTTTTTAAAAAGATTTTATTTATTTTTAAAACGGGGGAATAGTGAATAGCACAGAGAAGAAAATAAAAATCATCTGTAATCTCGCCAGGAAAAAAGTTGTAAAACTACATCACTTCTAGGCAGGTTCTTGGTAGGCTCTGAGGAACAAGCAATTTGCAGTTCTGTTTTTGGAAGGGGTCTGCATTGCTCGTACTCCGTGTCTGATTGGAAACCAGCCTGACTGGTGATGGCTGTACTTCTGCAGGCAGAAAACATCGTGCTGTTAGAACTGGACATGCCCAGCCGGACCACCAGAGACTACGAGGGCCCTGCTATTGCCCCCAAAGTCCAGGCCGCATTGGATGCGGCTCTGCAGGACGAAGACGAGATACAGGTGGATGCGTCGTCCTTTGAAAGCACTGCAAATAAGAAGCCCAAGGCCAGGTGAGTGCTCTTGAGGACCTGTGTTTGAGCAGAACATGTAGGCCCAGAGACAAGTGAAGGCAGGGGGTGCTGAGAGTGTGTGTTTGTCGTAGAACACTTCACAGGGTGCGCCAGGAAGTGCTGCCACGTCACTCCTGTGTTTATTCATTTATTACGCAGATGTTTCTGGTTCAGGCATTGTGCCGAGCAGACTGAACACCAGAATGCCTGATGTGCTCCGTTTCCTGCTGTAAGGAGCACGTGTTCTCATGAAACGGGGGACAGTCTTTGGTTCCCACCAGGTACCAGGGACTTAGTTTGATGCTAAATTGGAAATTCTATTATAATTAAATTCTGGATTAGAAGTTAACAGAAAACAACTAGGTGAAAAACCAAAAATGGAAGAAATTATACCTGGGGACTTGATATTTTTTGTCAATTTGGAGAAGACAGTGAAGATTTTATTCACATGGAGAAACAGTTGCTGAGCATTGGAGTCCCTTCCCTGAGGTCTCACACTGTGGCCAGCAGGGCGTGTCCATCATGTGCAGAGGGGCTCACATGCCCGTCTCGTGGTTTCACAGCTGCAGGTGTGCTGGCTTCTGGGCTGTCGAGGAAAGGCCGTCTGGCAATGTTAGTGGCACTCGATGGGAAAGGAGTCTGACCTGTGTCGGCGACGGAGATGGGACATGTAACGTGAACATGTGTTTGACTTTTGCAGGCCTAAAAGTGGAAGGAAGTCGGGATCCTCCTCCTCTTCCTCAGGAACCCCTGCATCTCAGCTTTATCCACAGTCGCGAGGGCTGGTTCCAAAGTAAAGCCAGTTCCTTCTCTCCCGGGGTTCAAACAGCATTTGCCTTCTGAGAGAAGAGACAAGCAAGTCCTTGCAGAGAGGACTCCAGCCCAAACTCAGAACCATTCCCCTGGGAGAAGTGATGGCCTCTTTGCAGATGAACCAAACAAATCTGGCTGGAAGGTGCTGGTCCTAACCCGGCACTCAGCGGCGTCCTTTCATTAGCATCTCAGAAATGCATGGGTAAGGTAAAGTGCGGTAGTCGAAGTGGAAAGCAAGAGAATGACCAGTGACCTTGCTTCCCTTCTCCCTTGCCTTCTCCTCTCCCTGCCCCTGCCTTCCTTCCTCTTCCCTCTCCTCTTCTAGCCTGTTCTTCACACGGGGCTCCTTCGTTGAGCAGCGGGGCAGAATGAGGAGTCATCTTAGCGGGACCAAGTCTCTGGAGCCTCAGGACACAGTGACAGTGAGGTTGAAAAGTGATCGCCCTAGAACTTGAATAGGTGCTGCTCTTGTAGTTGAAATGAGAAATCTCGTGTGGATCCATGCCCCCCCGTGGGCATGATTCCTGCTCCTTAGTAAAAAGCAGATCTGCCTTTGGGATCTGCTGAGTAAGGAAATGTTTTCCAAGGAAGCTGCCATTTTTCTGCTCCTGGAGGATTAATGTTGGAAGCAATAGAAATCACATTCCCTTTGCCTCCTGGGAGAGTTTAGGGAAACAACTTCTTTAAAACCTCAAAACCATGACCATCCTGTCAGAGACGTAAATCTGTAAGCCGATGCCATGCCCATACACCGTGTCGCTGTACTCTTCACTCGTCCCCGTCTTCAGCCAAGCGTGTGCGCTCTGAGCATCCCTCCCTCCCTGGGCCAGCCTGCCCCCAGGGCTTGCTTTGCAGTGGGCCTGCTTGGGGCGGGGGCTGGCTGTGCCTTCTCTGATGGGACAAGAGTAGGGGGAGGAGATATACGGTGGCACTTTGGAATCCCCCAGTTTGTTCCGTGTCTGCTTAGAGAACATCAGGGTGACTGGGCAGAGGCAGAGGCAGAGACACAAGCAGCAGTGCAGTGTGAAGGGAAGACAGGACAGACGCAAAGAACTCTGCTTGCCTCCAGCTAAAGTCACCTCGTCCCAGAAGGGGGGCTCCCCCCGGGCAGAACCAAAAGTGCTGGCGAGGAGTGGCTGTGTGATGGAACAGGCTCAGAGGAGAGGGTTAGAAATTCCCGTTTACATAAACTAGTTTGGTTTATAAGTTTCAGTTCTGTGTATTATTGAAATTCAAAGCTTCATTTTTGTGTTGGTCACTCAGTGAATGTTACTTCTTCTCCCCCCCAAGAGAAGCATGTAGGTGTGCGTGGGTGTGCAAGCCCAGTGGTGCCTGTGTTCTTTGAGTGTGTCCGTGTGCGTCTGCAAGAGAGAGACAGAGACCAAGGACTCGCCCTGTTTTAGAACGACGCTCATGTACAGTGGTTGCCTTTGTCTGCATCGAAGGCCTGCTGGACGACTAGTGCTGGTGGGAAGCGCTCCCGTGTGGGTGTCTGAGTCCACGAGCCAAGCCTGAGGGGACATTGTAAGTCCCCAGGTCTGCCACACTGGCGTACCTTGCTGGCATGGTGCCTCAGCAACGTGGCAACTCAGGTGGGCCAGGAGTTACATTTTAACTCAGCTGCTCAGTTCCCAGGGCATGTTTCTGGATCAGAACCCGTGGGAAAGAGGAGGTACCAAGTGCAATGTCGTAGCATTCTACAAATGGAGATCTGTCATCTGGCAGCTGGTCTCCTTGTTCGTGACCATTCTTTCTGAACCCAGGGCCCTTTTCAGTAATTTCCAGAGCATAGTGGAGCCTTCCCTCATCTTTCTTGGGATCAAACCCCGTCCCTCTCTTACTTAGTAAGACTTTGCCTGTTTGAATGGGAACCAGATGACAAGGTGAAAGCCTAAGATTGTCTGCTGGCTACACCTGTCTCTTGCACCACATTTTTTCAGAGCTAGTATGAATTCTGTAGGCTGAAAATATTCATCCGGCAAGTCCGAGGACTGAACACTGCAGGTCACACAACACCTTGTCACCCGTGTCTCGAGGTGGCTGTTCCGACCAAGGGTGGTTGAGTGGCCATAGAACTTTTCTAAGAAGGCAGAAGAAGAAAGCTGAGTTGATAAGCAGGGTTAGTGAAACAAGCTTGCCTTGGACTCAGCCATGTTCGTCTGGTGGTCTGTGAACAAAGTGGAAGAACACCCGTGTGCAGGTGACGCTGTCCCTTCCCAAGCAGGCTCCGGTGCTTTTCTTCTCTCAAAGCGGATCCGATAAATACCTGAGCAGAGCAGGCAGTGGGACGCCTTGCTGCTGCCAGAGCGCCGCTGCTCTGGGCTCTGAGTCAAGCCACATGTGCGGAGGACCTCCCAGGCCCACGAGGGACCAGGTTTTCCTGTCTGCAGTCATGCCCGAATGTTCCAAGCCGTCGAGGGCTCTCGTGCCGGCAGCAGTTGGAGAAGTCTGGAAGCCGGCCAAACGGCATCGAAGAAGATCGTTTGGAGGGGGAGTACGAGGCTGTGTGCAGCCCCCCAGGTCCCTCTTTGCTCTGATCAGCAGGAATGGATTTGGCTTCCTGTTTTAAAGTCACATGTCTCCCAGACAGCTGGATTCGGAACCCAAGGCCAGAAATCATAGGCATGAAGCACTTTCTTAAGACTCGGCCCTAAGGTTGGATTGTGCCCCGTGGAATGCCTGCCTGCCTGCATGCTGCTTGAAACACACCGCCCACACCTCCACGACCAGGTGCGTGGGAGAGTTCTGCAGCTCAGCTGTGGGCTGCTCTCTGCTTCTGCTGTCCCGACTCTTGCTTTGCGAGCCCTCCCTCCCTGAATGTAAAATTGTTGCCAAGTTGCTGAGAAGTGTCGGATTCCCTGTAGCTAACCTGGGATATCAGTTCTGCCTCACATTTCCCACTTGAGGTCGAGGTTCACTGCAAGCAACAGCTTGGGCCATCTGAACACCATCAGTGGTTGAAGATGGGGCTATTGATACGCCCTAAAAGCCATAACCAGAGTGCTCGGAGGGAACCGGGTAAGAACGGTGGGCCTGGCTGCTGTCTGCGTCGCGAGGTTTTGTCTTGTACTGCTCAGAAGTCCGCCACCTGTCTCCCGCCCTTGTTTCCTGAATGAAATACTTTTGAGGGTATTTATGAAAGGAGTAAGCCTGGTGCAGGAAGGAGGCAGTGGGCTTTATGGCTCATTAGAGTTACTATTGATCTTGACCTTCTCTTTGGCTACCTTTAGACAAAGAATATGCCAATACTTGGGGCTCTAAGTTTTACAGTTGATATTTATTTGTATCATCTCTTTGTCTAGGAATGTAAAAGTGATTCTAAACTAAGATGTGTAATAAAAATCAGATTTATTGTACCTACATAAGGTGTCCTCATAAATGACCGACACTTTTGAAAATGACATGCTTGTGGCTGACTCACTGCCACTCTCTTTAAACATTTCCTCTAGTGAAAGGAGGATAGGAGTGGACACGAAGGTTGAATTGGAATGCTGGTATTTAAAAAATATAGCAACAAGGTACAGGGACGTGAAGTGAAGCAGGAAAGAGTGCGAGAAGTGAGTACTCGGGTTCTCCCGTGGAGATTCCTTGGGCCAGCCTGGGCAGTGGGCCTGGAACATCTTTTAACTTTTGTATTTTGTTATTGTTGTTGTTTTTAATTTCTTTAAATCTATTACGTTATACCTATAAGTCTTTTTTTAACACGAAAAATGTTTTCTGTTATTTACCATCAGGGAGAGGGGAAGAAACACCAGACGTGGTCCGAATGTGGATCTCGCGGTCCCTCATACCCTCGGGCCGCCAAAGTGCACTCTGGGCACTCGCCCTTCCTGGCTGGGGGCCGGGGCTGTGGAGGAGCGGCCCAGACCCTGGCCTCTGAGCGGGGCCCCAGGTTTGGGTGTGCCTCTGCTTACTAACCATGAGACCATGAGGAATTTCATTGACCTCTGAATCTTGGGGTCCTTGTCTATAAAATGGGATGGTATCCCCTACTTTGCAGGACTATCTCAAGGATAAGCAGCGATTTAAAGCAACAAGCACATGACGTGTGGACAAGAGCAGACCCTTGAAAATGTGCTTATGGCTGTGACAGGGCCCTGCGTTCGGAAGATGCCGAGGACAGTTTGCACCCCAGGATGCTAGACGTTACTCCTAGGCATGCCACATTTAGAAAATTCTAGGCCTTTCTAGGAAAGCTGCTAATTATTAACAAATACAAATTGAGTGCCTACTATGTGCCGTGTTATTCTGGGCACTGGATATGTAGATGTGAGCAACACTGCCCGCACGGAGCTTGCACTTCAGTGGGGAAGGAGGCAGAGTGAGTGTTAACCAAACACATGTGAACGTGTAATTACAAATTGTGATAGAAGCCGTGAAGCGGCAGGACAGGTTATTACAAGGGAGTAACAGGAGCCTGGTGTGGATTGGGCAGGCAAAGAAGGGGAGGGCTTTCTGAAGAAACGGCATTTCCAGTGAAATCTAGAGGACTGGGAGTTAGCCGGGCCAGGGAGGAGGGATGGGGGTTTGAAAGGGGACGTTTGTGAAGGCCTTGTCCAGCCAGAGGGAAGTGTGAACTGTTGTGGAAAAGATTACAGGACAGGGCTTTGAAGAACACAGGATACTTAAAGAGCACAGAGAGGACGGTGGCCTCTGTGACTTAGGCAAATAACAATTGTGTTTCTGCACAAGATGCCCTCGAACTATGTGTGATGTCTCTATACCTCCCTTTCCTTCCAAGAAAGAGTTAAAAACCATAGCTTGGCATGGCCTAAATAATTACTAGTTTAGAATAGTTCAAAATGCACTAGCTGGAAAGCAAGAGTTCAAAGTGTGATTTGAAGAATTATGAGTGTGTTCTAGAAGTGACAGAATTCTGGGCTGGGCCGGGAGCTAATGTACACAGGTGGGGCGGGGCGGGGCAGGGCGGGGCGGCAACTGGGAAATTCCTGCCGCTCACCAAGTCATCCTCTCATCTTCTGGGTTGTTAAAAATAAAAAAAACTCAAACCTTGTATGGTCCTGTCAGGAATACATGTGGCCTTTGTCCCTGAAGAGTGTCTACAGCCTTTGGAATTTGAGTGATGGGAGTGTCTTTGGGTGTTTCTGACAGGCCCCTGTCCGCCATGTGTGAGTTAGCGCTAATGAAGTGACTCTGGGTGGGCCCCAGACAGTTTCAGGGTGGGGGTGGTCGCCAGAGGAAATGATCATGTGACCAGAGGTTTGGAACTTTCAGTTCCATCCCCTGACCTCCAGGGAGCAGAGGGGAGAGGAACTGGGGACTGAGGTCATCACCAGTGGCCAGTGATTTGATCGTGGCTAGGTACTGGGGCCTCTGTAAAAGCCCCTGCACGATGGGGTTTGGAGAGCTCCCGGGCTGGTCAGCACATTGAGGTGCTGGGAGGATGACACACGCAAAGAGGACTTGGAGGCTTCCCGTTCCTCCCCGCCCCCACCGTCCACTGTGCATTTCTGCCATTTGGCTCTTCCTGCGAGTCGCATCCTGTATAATAAATCAGTAATAGTAACTGAAGCCCTTTCCTGAGTTCTGTGAGCTTTCTGGCTTAGCGATTATCAAACCGGAGGAGAGGACTGAGGGAATGGCAATTTACAGTTGATCGGAAGTACAAGTGGCCACCTGGGACTTTGGCTGGCATCTGAAGTGGCAGTCTTGTGGGACTGAGCCCTTAACGGATGGGCCTGTGCTGAGTTCAGGTCATGCTGGAATCATAGGCTGCCCCGCTGGTGTCTGGAGAATCAGAGGTTTGGCTGTTGGGCCGAAAGGAAACCCCGTACATTTGATTGTCAGAAGTGCTGCAAATAGAAACAGTTGACTTGGGAACTGTATTTTGAACTCCACACAGATAGTTCGGTTTGGGGGCATGTGACTTCGGTGGGCTCTCTTATACTAGAGTTGCCATCTGATGGAAGTCACCCCCAGAATGGTCTCTAAGGACTGCGCTGTGGTCACATCTGCCGGTGGCATTTGTCGAGGATGTAACTGTGGCTCTCGCAGCTGCTCCTGTTTCATCCTCTGTTTCTGTCACCGGTCTTGTGGTTAACCGTCCCCGGGTGCTTCCGTTAGGCGAGCCAACGGGGACCTGCTTTTGGGGTGGGAGAAACGTGCAGAGCGAGACATCACTCACCTGCGTCTCCGGGGACAGTGTAGCTCATAGGAGCTTGTTGAGAGGCTGTTATGCACCAGGTGTCTTGCTCATTCTGAGGATGGAGAGGAGTGAAATGTACTCCAGCCCTTGTGAGGACAGAGGAGACAGAAACATCCACTGGTGGCAAATTCAGGGCGATTAGGACCTACAGAAGGCCTGGCTCTTCCTCACGCCCTCCAGCCAAGCCCTCCAAGGCTGGAGCTACACAGGCCTCCTTTGGGTTGTGCCAACAGCTTTCGTGCCTTGGCACCTTCACACGTGTTATGTTCTGTTTCTGGAAGCTCGTCCCCACTCTTCGCTAACCCCTACTCATCCTGCAGGCACCTGTTAAATGCCACGTCTTCCAAGAAGCCTTTCCCAGCCATCCATTCTGGTTTTCCCTCCCTCCATCCAGCTCTATGGTGTCTCTCACTTTACCTCATTTCCTCCTTATCCCTTTTCCCAGCTGAAAATTGGGTATTTTCTTTGCTTTGGTCTCCCCCACCAGTCTCTTAAGTTCCCTGAGGGCGTGTCCCGTTGCCCCTTTTCGGAAGTTAGAAGGCCGGTAGGCGCTGACACCTACTGCTCAGCATGGAGTGCTTTCTGTCAGAGGCAGGGGTCACGCGCCAGGAGAGCAGCTTTGGGAAGCATCTGACTGTGCGCTGTAAGAACGGGTGGGGTTTCGCCCACTTGGGAAGGGGGACAAGCATGCCGGACCACAGGAGCAACGTGAGTGAGCACACGGGAACGTGCCGGTGATGGGAATGGAGAGAGAACTGAGCTGGGCGGGGTCTTGACTCCGTGGCACATCCTGCAGATCGGAGAGCCCTTCAAGCCTTTTTTTTTCCACTGTGGGAGTGAAGCTGGCCTCTTTTTAGCATTTTTACCTTAAGCCAGCCTCTTGTGTTATTTCCCTTTGAGATAACAGAAAGCAATTTTACTAAGTGCAATTTTAAGTTTGCCTGACACAGGTTTTCTGGGCTCAGTTGGCAAATTCCATTCTGCAAGGAGCTTTGCCTGGCACAGCTCACTACCCAAGAAATTCCAATGAGCACTTGAACTTGACTTCAAGATCCTACTCCCCTAAGAATGGACCAAGGATTTTTCAGGGCAGTGGTCTGGATGGTGGTCCCTTTGTTGTGTTTGAGAACAGAGAAATTAAACTTCTGCCACTGATTTTGAATTTTATCTTCCTTGTCCAGTCAACAAAAGATTTATAGCCCTGACCAGTGTGGCTCAGTTGGCTGGAGCGTCGTCCCGTAAACTGAAAGGCTGCAGGTTTGATCCCCAGTTGGGGGACATATCCCCGGTTGGGGCACATATAGGAGGCAACCAGTCGATGTTTCTCCCTCACATCAACGTTTCTTTCTCTCTCCCATTTTCTTTCTGAAAGCAATGAAAAAATGTCCTCAGGTGAGGACTAAAAAAATAAAAGATTTACGTATGTTGTTTGAGACTCCGTGCTAGGTGTCATGGGCTACAGCTCAGAGCCCTGCCCTGCACAGGATGGCCAGTCTGGGAGGGAGTTACCACCATTCACACAGAAGCACGAATCAAGGCAGTCAGTACGGAAACGACACTGGCGGGGTGCAGCGGGGGTCGCAGATGTCAGTCTGGAGCGTGTTAAACGCAGTGATCTGTCTCCGCCAGATTATCCCAGGGGCAGCGAGAGGAGCCAGGCCTTTGGCATCAGCTTCATTTGTCTGCCTGAGGATCTGCAGCATCCTGGCACTGTTCTAGTCCTAGAGATCCATCCGGATTGAGCCCAGCCCCAGGGTCGTCACATTCTAGTGGCGGGAGAAAGATCCTTAACCAGGAAGTATGTGCTGCCGTCGAAGGGAAATGAGGCAGGTCAGGGGTCAGGGAGTGACGAGCTGGGGGAGGCAGTGGGTTGGGTTAGAGTGGGAGGTCAGGGGAGGCTTCTCTGCAGTGGTGACATGGTACATTCGAGTGACATTAGGGAGCAAGTGCGTGGGTATCTGGGTCTTGGAGGAAGAGTGTTCAGGGGAAAAGGAGCCACAGTGCAGAGGTCTGGAGGCGGGAGTGTGTTGGGGGCACCAAGGAGGCAAGTGTGGCTAGTGGGCAGTGAGGATGGAGAGGTGGCCAGGGCCAACTCTGAGTTATAAGTGAATTTTATTTTTAGACCGTTAAGGGATTTTAAGCAAAAGAGGGAAACCTGACAGGAACGTTTTCAAAGGGTTATTCTAGCTGCTTTGTGGAGAACAGAGTGTAGGGAGCAGACAAGGAGACTGCTTAGAAGGTGTGCAGCGGTCGGGACCAGAGCAGTAGGAGAGGAGAGAAGTGGTAGCGTGCTCTAGGTTGTGTTCATTGCTGAAAACTGAACTGTGGGTGTGATAAAAAGAAGAGGCAACAAAGGCCCCGTGGTCTTTTATCTGAAGCCTGTGGAAACTTGGTCTCTGCCACTTCCTGCCATGGACCTCCCTCTTTTATTTATTTTTTAAAGATTTTATTTATTTTTAGAAATTTATTTCTAGAGCAAGAGAGGGAGAGACACATCGATGTGCAACAGATACATCAATAAGTTGCCTCTTGCACACCCCCAGCGGAGGACCTGGCCCACAACCCAGGCATGTGCCCTGACAGGGAATTGAACTGGCGACCCTTTGCAAAGTTCACAGGCCAGTGCTCAATTCACTGAGCCACACTAGCCAGGGCTACCTTCCCCCCGGTCCCCCCACTTTTTAAAAATTAATCTTTTACCTTTTTAATTTATTTTTTAAATGTTTAAAAAAGGTTTTTATTTATATTTAGACAGAGGAGAAAGGAGGGAGAAAGAGAGGGAAAGAAACATCAGTGTGGGGTTTTCTCTTGCATATCCCCTACTGGGGACCTGGCCTACAACCCAGGCATGTGCCCTGACTGGGAATTGAACCAGCGACTCTTTGGTTCACAGGCTGGTGCTCAATCCACTGAGCCATGCCAGCTAGGGCTACCTTCCCCTTTTTAAAATAAAAACTTTTTATTAAGATATAATTTATCTACCATACAATTCACCCATTTAAGGTGTATAATTCATTGGGTTTTTTAGTATGTTCACAGAGTTGTACAGCCATTACCACCATTAATTTTAAAACATTTCATCATCTCCAAACGTACCCATTAGCAGCCACTCCCAATTTTCTCCCAACTGCCCGGCCCTGGGCAACCACTAATCTACTTTCTGTTTCTTCTGTCTACATCCGACTCTGAGGGTCTTGGAATTTCGGGTTCCTCATCTGTAACTTCGCAGGGTGATTGTGAAGTTTAAAAGAGAGTATGAAAAACACGAGAGTATCCCTAATGGGCCACACAGACTGGCCTTGGTCTTAATAAGTGCCCTGGAAATGCCAGCCCTTTCCCACTGCTCTGACTCAATTTGCCAAATTGCTGTGGCAGCGTGGGCAGTGGTGAAGAGCATGGGCACTAAACCCAGACTGCTGGGTTGTGAATTCTGAACTCGCCACTGACTAGTTTTGTCCTGGTGACAAGTTCTTAACCTCCCTGGGGCCTCAGAATCCTCAATGATAAAAAAGGGACCATGGCGAGCACTGCATTTCGTTGTGTGTGATGCACCCCCACGTTTTGTGCACGTTTTATACGGACTGTTACACCCAGTGTCATACCCGTGGTATGGAGTCATTATACCCATGCATAATGCACGTCCTTATTTCTCCCTCAAAAATCTGGGCAGAAAGGGGTGCATTATATACGCAAATGCGGTGCTTCCTAAGGTGCCGTGAGTCCAAATGTGTGGAGCACTGGGAACGGTGCCTGGGGTGCAGCACGTGTTCAGTGAATGCTCATTGTCTCGGCACTGTTGCCATTGTTAGTCAGGTGAGGAGTCCTGCAGGCAGGTGGTGACTCCCAGCTTCAAGGCCGGGAACGGACAGTTCTGAATGCAGGTGGTTGCAGGGGTAATGGGAAGAGAGAGGGACCATCGGTGTGTTTTTAATGTCCCCTTGTCGGATCTGTACCTTTGTAAAAGTCCGTATTTCCCCTGAGCCTGAAGTTGCTTATCTGTAAAGTGGGGGTCAGTACCAACCCTGCTTCATGGGGCTCTGGGAGATTCAGTGACCTGCTGAGCACCTGACTGCCAGGCACCGTTTTGAATATAACGGGAAAAAAGCCATGCTCTCCTAGAGCTTACATGGAGCTGATGGAAACAGGAAGTAAATAATCGTAAGGATCATAATAAATAAAAAAATACATAAATAAAAAATATAAGTGAAGCATCTGGTGCCTGTGCCGTAAATGGTAGTGGTTATGATTATTACGTGAGAGCGTGCCGTAGAGCTGGGCAGCACAGCACAGAGGTAGCTCTCTAGGTGACAGTCTGTGCGGACAGGTTGTATTCATTGAAGCCTCACCTCATTTCTGCTCAGTTACATTTCGCTCAGCCTCCAAGGTCCGTTCCGCATTGCCGGGTTCAGATCTGTGTGTCTGAGGGTGTAGAGCTTTCTTCTTTCCTCCGTTCAGCTGATACTGACTGCAGGCCACTCTGAACCAGGCATCCTGCTGGATGGTGGGGTTGTTAAACTGAAAATCCAGGAGGAGTGTGGTCAGGAGCACCCACAGAGGGAGCCTGGGCGCTCTGAGAACCCCCAGGCCAGCAGATTGGAGCCGGACTGAGGGAGCCTTGGTTTTACTCTGCCGGGGGGAACCTGGAGCGTTCTGAGCAGGGTGATCAAGCCAGCAAAAAAACTAGGACTTCGTAACATTCTTGTTCAAATGCTACATGGCGTAAGTAAACGTTTGCATTATGGTCACATGCATAATCTGTATTTAAGCTCTACTATCAAACCCAGAGAGCTACCACATGGAGACGTGTGGACATGGAGACACGCAAATACCTCAGGGCAGGTAATGGCACAAGGTGGAAACAGCATGGCACTAGAGTAGCAGGACATGTGGCAAAAGGGAGGAGGCAGTTTTGGAGCTAGACAAACCCAGGTTAGCAGCCATTAACCGCAGCCAGCTACCGCACCTTGATGGGGGGGTTAATACCGACCCTGCTTTCAGAGTTGCTGAGAGGATTAAAGGACACATCCATCAAGTACCTGGCACTTACTAGGGACTCAATAAAAGGCATACATTAAATATTAATGGCAATATTATTAGTAGCAGTGAAGTGTTACGGAAAGAGCTCTTTGTGTCAGCCAGACCTGTGTTCAAATTCTGACCCAGCCAGTGCACGTTGCTCTGCCTTTCTGAGCCTTGGCTTGTCTTCTTTCCTGTCGAATGAATGAATGAATACCTTCCTTGCAGGGTTCAGGTAGAGCATAAATGTGATGATAACATTTCTAGCTGTATGATAGATGTTCAGTTAAGTGCTCTTTTTAAATCAGAAGACAGTGAATATTCTGATGGCAGAACATTGAAACAATACAGAAACATTTAAAAAATTACCAGATTAAAGCGTTTTCCCCTTAAAATTGTATTACAGATTACACAACCTCTCAAAATGACTAGTGAATTTGCGTTCCCCCCAGCAGCGCAGAAGTTGTGCCTGTTTCCTACATCTTCGCTAGCACTGGGCTGTGCCAGTCTTCCACCTTTGCCAGCCTGATCCACCAAAAAACGGCACCTCAATTTTGTTTTAATCTGTAGTTCCAGGATTATTCATGTGGTTGAAAATCTTTTCAAGTATTTCCATTTGTGTTTTTTCTTTTGTTGTCCGTTTAGGCCCTTGTTATTTAGCCATTTTCCTATTCAGGTGTTTCCTATTGGTTTTTAACTCTTTGTAAACTTTTTGGATTTTTTAAAAATTGATTTACTTTCAGAGAGAGGGGAAGGGAGGGAGAAAGAGAGGGAGAGAAACATCAGTGTGTGAGAGGTACCAGTTGCCTCTCACAAGGCCCCCAGCTGGGGACCTGGCCTGCAACTCAGGCTTGTGCCCTGACTGGGAATTGAACTGGCAGTCTTTCAGTTCACAGGCCACTGTTCTCAAGCTACACCAGTGAGGGTGGGGGAGAGAAAGAAAGGGAGAGAAACATTGACCGATGACCTCTCGTACATGCCCCAACTGGGGACCGAACCTGCAACCTAAGTATGTGCAGGATGATACTCAACCAAGTGAGCTACAACGGTCAGAGCCAACTTGCTGGATTTTAAAAAAACGTTACGTTTAAGAAAGACTTGCAAGTTTATAAATATATCCACTTGTTGCCCTGGCTGGTATGGCTCAGTGGATTGAGCTCTGGCCTGCAAACCAAAGGGTTCCTGGTTCAATTCCCAGTCAGGGCACATGCCTGGGTTGCAGGCCACGTCCTGCTCAGTAAGGGGGCACACGAGAGGCAACCACACACACTGATGTTTCTTTTCCTCTCTTTCTCCCTCCCTTCTTCTCCATTTAAAAATAAATAAATATTTTTTAAAAATCCACTTTTTTTCTTCTATTACTTTCATTGTTTTTTTTTTTATCACATACAAGTTTTTGATCTAGGTGGAATTTAGCTTTAAGGAGGGAGCTGGAATCGTAACTTAATTTTTCTCCAAATAGCTACCCAGGGGTCCTGTTATAACTTCCATCCATTTTCTCTACCAGTTTAAAGTGTTAACTTTATCATGTACTACAGTTCCTTATATGCTTGGCCCTATTTCTGTACTCCGTTAGGTTTAATATGTCTGATGGTACCTTTGTCAAAATTGCACTGTTCCAGTTGGTATAGCTACCTAATGCATTTTAATATGTAGACCAAGTCCCAACTGATTAATCTCCTTCAGAGTTTCCTCGGCGGCCGGGTGGAGTGATTAAAGTCACTGCCCTGTGGACCTCTCCACAGGTCTTCCTGACATGGCAGCTGGCTTCCTCCAGAGCATGTGACCCACAGAACAAGGCAGAAGCTGCAGTGTGTTTGTTGTCTTAGCCCAGAAGCCACACATGGTCATTTCCGCAATATCTGTGCTCCCACAGTTCAGCCCTGTTAGTGGGAGGGGGCGACAGAGGATGTGAATGTCAAGGCCTGTTTTGAAGGCTGACTTCGGCCCGCAGCGCCTCAGGAAGAATTTGGAATGAGTTTTGGGTTTGAATCTTGACTCCAGCAACAAATCGTGTGATCTTGGGCAAGTTCCTTCCCTTGACTGGCCCTGCCCCTTTTCTCATTCCCACGGATGGTGGTTGTATTCAGGAGTTAGGGCCTGCGAAAGGCTTAACTTCACATTCAGACATTAGCAGTCAAAGGAGAGGAGAAAGAAAAGCCATTGGGGCAGGGTATAAGTTAATGTTTTCATAATGAAACATTGAAAATGAAGGAATAACCCATCTAACAATCTCATTACATTAGCACAGTCATTTTTAGAGTTCTGGTGTTAAAATGTACTTAAAAGTTTCTGTTCCTTCTTCACAGAGAAAGACGAGAGAACCTGGCTTAAACTGAGACTAATAAGATTTATGGTAGAACTCTGGCTGCTGTGGCTTGGTGGATTGAGTACCGGCCTGTGAACCAAAAGGTCACTGGTTCAGTTCCCAGTCAGGGCACATGCCTGGGTTCTGGGCCAGGTCCCCAGTAGGGGGCGTGTGAGAGGCAACCACACATTAACGTTCCTCTCCCTCTTTTTCTCCCTCCCTTCCCTCTCTAAAATTAAATAAATAAAATCTTTTTTTAAAAAAGATTTATGGTAGATACAAGTACATCTATATCTCTGGTATTAGGAGAGATTAAAAATTGGGTTAAGCTCCTTAGTCAAGTCCTAAAATCTCCACCTGAAAACCTTAAAGAATCAGGCGGGGGCTATAATTTTCCACAATTTTGGCAAAAACTAGCTCAAGTCATCATTCTTTGTGGCCACTTTTGGGGGTGGTCCCACAAATTTTTTAAAGTAAAATGAAAAGAATTTATTATTATTAAAAACGTTCTTATACTGTTGAGCATTAGAATTTTTATTTTTTCATCACCTGAGTATGACTAGCACATACTTATTCTAGAACATTTGGAAAATACAAATGTGAAAGCAAAAAACATTACATCTACCACTTTACTCTACATGTTGTTTTATGGGTCAACTGGAAAAGACTTTTTTTTTTTTTTTAAAGATTTTATTTATTTATTTTTAGAGAGGGAAGGGAGGGAGGGAGAGAGAGAGAGAGAGAGAAACATCAGTGTGCGGTTTCTGGGGGACATGGCCTGCAACCTAGGCATGTGCCCTGACTGGGAATCGAACCTGTGATGCCTGGTTCACAGCCTGCGCTCAGTCCATTGAGCTACACCAGCCAGTGCTGGAAAAGACTTTTTAAAATTAAAAAATGTAATACTTTGTAGAAAAAAGCCCCCAAAATCAACCATAGTCTTACAGCCCAGAAATAATCATTATTAACATTTTCTAGGAGTAAAATGGAATTGAGACACCTTTTTCAGCCTCATGGGAGACTGAATTTAAATGATGAATTAAAAGGAGTGGATTTAAATGAGGAATGGCAGGGAAGCTTAGTGGGGGCCGTCTGTCACTCGAGCAGATACAGATACAGATAAAGACCACAATGAGGTCATGAAGTCTCTCCACTTACAGAAATATGTTTGGGTGGAAATCCCGCCTTAGTCTTTCCCAAGTCTGCTTGGGCAGCTTCTAAATACTGTTTAGGGCTTGTTCAATGGGAAATTAGTCCTCTGCGGATTTGTGCAATTAAGTAATTATTGAGTAAGGTCATTCATTCAACAACCGAGTGCCTCCCGTGTGCCGAGACTGTGCCAGATGTTGGGAGTGTGGTGACGAAAGCAAGAGCAAGACACTAAACCAGAAATCTTACAAAGGCAAGAAGGGAGGGAGGGAGGGCCTGGAAGAGTGATACACTTGTTGATTATCTTTTATGCTGGGAATTTAGCAAATGTGATCTCATTCATCATCTTGGACCAAGGGGAGATAAATTGACCTCTCTGAACCTCAACTTCATTTCAAAGTGGAGTTACTGAGAGACAACATTTGTTAGGGTGGCAAACTGTTCCAGGGCTTGGTTCACTGAAGTGTAAAAACGAGGCAGTTTTGGCTCCCACTGGTATTGAGCCCCAGCCTGTGCACTGAAAGGTCACTGGTTCAGGTCCTGGTCAGGGATCATGCCTGGGTTTTGGACCAGGTCCTGGTTGGGGGTGTGCGGGAGGCAGCCCATTGATGTTTCTCACACACATTGGTGTGTCCTTCTGTTCCTCCTTCCCTTCTCCTCTCTCTAAAAAATAAATCTAAAAAAAAAAATGAGGCACTTTTTACATTTCAGACACTAACCCTCCTCCGAGGCAAAGAGGTCTGGCATTTATTGAGCCTACTGTGTGCAAAATGCTTTACAGAGATCTCACTTAATCCCAGTCCCATCCTTTGAGTTGTTATGTACGCTATTGTCCAAATGATGGCACTGGGTCAATGAGAAGTTTCATAAGTTGACCAAGGCTGTTATCCAAGCCGGAGAATGACTGCAAGAAGATGCACACCCAGGCCTGCTGAAGTTCAAAGCCAGTGGCAACACATTATCTCATAGTGAGGTTTGGGCTGTGGGGGAAGAAGGTGTGTCCTCTTGGGAATTCTTAGGTGTCTGCTGAGGATGTGTTGTTATTCAGATTTCTGAATGTGTGCTTTGCTCCTAACTACAGTTTGAAAACAGTGACTCATCCCAAACAGAACAGGGTCGAATATCAGTCCTGTTTACCCTACACTGTCCTGTGACACCTGTTTGACTTCAAAGATACTGTGATAAAACCAGGGGAACAGACACCAAAAAATGTATAGGTTTGTTTTTTGATGCTTCTGACAAGAGACTCATGAGACTCATTGACTTTAAGAAAAACATCACAGCTACTGAAGACTTAATGACTTTTCAACACGTATCTTGTACAGTCTTTGTGAACGTATTGTTTCTACTCGTAACTAGGACACTGTCATTGGTTTCCGTTTGATTCTGGAAGGACAGAAACCATGAAATACTCACATCTGGATTCTCCCATGGCTTGACTCAACTGTGAAAACTAGGCAGTACTGGCTGCAAAGTAGATGGAGGCTTTTTCACAGTGCCTGCATTGGCCTTTCTTAGCTATCTTAAGTGACGACAAATATAGTGGCTTAAAACAATGTCCATTTACATATCACACTTCCTGTGGGCCAGAAGTTGACCACGGTGCTTCTCAGTTGGTTCTCTGCTTTGAATCCGAAAAGGCTAAAAGTCAAGGTTTGGGCAGGATTGTGTTCCTTTCGGCAGACTCCCAAGTGTGGGAGAACCTACTTCTTACTCATTCAGGTTGTCAAAACTCAGTTCTGAGAGGTGGTAGGACTAAGGTCCTATTTACTTGTTGGCAGAGCTTGTTATCAGCTTCTGAGGCTGCCTCCATTGCCAGGCTAACAGCCCCCTTGGCCCCCTCGGCCCCCTCAGTTGGGAACAGACAGTGGTTTGACGTCTGGAATCTGATTCTTTGCCTTCTACTTTTAACGGTCCACATGGTTACTTGAACTCACCTTTTGCCATGGAATGTAACAGCTCGAGACTAGGACTACCACAGTGCCTGTAATAAATGTACATTATTTTATTTTTTAAGAGAGGGGGAGGGAGGGAGAAAGAGAGGAGAGAAACATCAACGTGTTTGCCTCTCACACCCCCCCCCCCCTCACTGGGGACCTGGCCTGCAAACCAGGCACATGCCCCAACTGGGAATCGAACCAGTGCCCCATTGGTTTACAGACCAGTGCTCAATCTACTGAGCCACACCAGCCAGGGCTAAACATGTACATTTTCGAGTGAATCTTCTTGTTTCTCCTTGGAAGTCAGAGGGGTGTGAAGCTACTCAAGAAGCAAATGTTTGAAACAAGCCGAATGACTTGTCAAATTGGGTTACTGTGTCAGCTGTAAATTGAAAACAAAAATGAAACAAAAAACTCTAAAAATTTAGGCCAACCAGTTTTTGATAGGTGGGGGTTTGGTGGTGCTTCCTTTCCTCCATCTTGGGGTAAAGTTAGATCGGCAGAGAAGACTTGAGAAATATGCTTTATTTCGCCTTCTACAGTCTATTCCCTTTGTAGGATTTTATAGAAGCCTCTGTGACGAGCTTTAGAGGCAGGAGCACTGAACTCTGCAGTGCTGGGCCGTGCAGTATGCTTCTCTCAACATCGGCTCTCCCCTGTGCCAACACTGGGGAGGAGAGGGTATGTTTCCTCACCCAGAGAAACCTTTAAAATGTAGCCACTGCCTGCCTCCCTGTTACCTAAGTGCTGGCCATTGTCTCTCAGCTATCAAGGATCAAACATTCGTTCTATACCAGCAGCCCAATTATATGGACCTAGTATCAAGGTTTCCCTTCACATCCTCTTCCAATCTGCCCGTTGTTTTATGTTAATTTTAGTCCAAATAATGCTATGAGGTATTGGACTAATGTAGGCTAGAAAGTTAAGGCTCAAGAGAGGTTAAGCCCCTAATTTTAGGCCGATAGCCAGGGAATGCCTTAGCCAGGATTCAGTATAAGTCTGTCTGGCTCCAGGGCCATCGTGTTTACAGGGTACTGCCTCGAAAAAGGCCTCAGGTGCATTCTGTGCAGCAGGGCACCCATATCCAAGTTCTTTACACTACCTGTCACCGTATCACCAAATTCACCAACACTCTAGGCTGCTGAGTGCAGCTTCTGCAAGCATAGTCTCGTTAAACTTATAGCGACATGAAGGCACAGGAAGAAATGGAGAACCGTCTAGGTCCATCAATTGTGGAATAACCGTTCTACTGATATGAATGTTTTTGTCTCATTATTATGCGGCAGTGAGTCATTTAAGGGAGGACCAAAAGGGAGACAGCCCTGCCTCTTGTCATCGAAGACAGATATCAGTGAGAACCACTTAGGCGGGTAGAGGCATGAAGTGGATGCTGGGAACACAGCTATCAACTCTCGATCCCCACCCTAACCCGCCCGGCGCCTCGGTGGCGAAAAGTACCGAAGGGGTTAAACATGGCTGGCGCGGTGGGGGGAGCCCAGCCACCGCCTCTTCCCAGCATCGCCTCCCAGAATGCATCAGGCCCCCAGCCAATTCCCGCACCTCGCGAGACTCCGCCCAGCCTTCCCCTAAAGTCTGCCAGTCTCTTCCTTAACAAGCTCTGAGAGGCCGAGGAAGAGGGGAGGGCGGAAAGGCCAACCGCGGGGCACGCCGGGAGGTGTGGTCCAAACGTTTCATGCAGCCATATTCTTCCGGAGCGGGGGAGGCCAGAGAGGCAGCCGGGACTACGATTCCCAGTAGCCCTTTCGGTTTGTTTTTGTTCAAAAAAAAAAAAAACCCCATACTCCCCCCTTCTTCACTCTTCACACACACACACACACACACACACACACACACCCACAGCAGACACTCACACACCCGGGCGCCGAAAGGAAAGCCGCGTCTCGCCTTCCCGCTCCGCCGCCAGTCCAGTCTTGGACCCTCAGCAGAGCGGGAAAACGGAGGCCGGAGTCGTGACCTCTGACCCCGTGGTTATGCAGAGCCGCCGCATTCCTTAGCGATCGTGGGGCTGCTGCTGCCGCCGCCGTGGGCGACTGACGCAGCGCGGGCGCGTGGAGCCGCCGCCACCCCTCCCCCATCACTGCTCTCGCGCCGGGTTTCGCTCCAGTCGGTCCCCGCGCGCCCGCCCCCTATCCCCGGCCGCACCCGAGTTCTCGCGCGCCGCCGCCGCCACGCGCCCCCCGCCGCCGCCACCGCCCCGCACCGTCGCCCCGCCAGCCCGCCCCGCCCGGAGGTCCCGCGTGGAGCCGCCGCCGCCGCCTGGGAGGAGGAAGAGGAGGATGAAGGACAAACAGAAGAGGAAGAAGGAGCGCACGTGGGCCGAGGCCGCGCGCTTGGTGAGGCGGGCCGCCCTAGGGGGCTCGCTTGAGGGTGTGGGGGTGGGCTCACCGCGCACCCCCACCGGGAGGGGGAGGGGCGAAGCCCTGCCCACTGCAAGAGGGGCGGGCCACTCCTCAAGATCGCGACAACCCCCCAGAGCGTTGGGTGGGGAAAGGGCCCCCGCAGGGTTGGATGTGGCGCCTTTTTCTGCACGACCCCCCCCCCTAAATTCCTGCGGAGGGGCGAGCTGGCAGGCTGACTCCTCCCCCTCCTGGCGGCACAGCCCTAGCCTCCCCTCCCCCATTATTTGGCAGCGTCTGGGGGTCTGGGAAAGCTTGGTTTACGTACTCCGGGGGAGTTAGGTTTCCGGGAAGGGTCGGAAGCTCCTCCCTTGCTTCCTGGTGGGCTAGGGGGTGGTGCATTTGACTCCAGGGGTGGGGAAGCACCCCCAGTTCCAAGGACGCGAGTGGCATTTTGAGCTTCCACAGTCTGAACCAGGTGTGTGGAGGGGAGCAAGTGTTTGCTCCCACTGGAACCCTGAGCACTGGTGCTCCAACTTCAGGGTTCTGTGGGGACTCCTGGGGAGGTGGTTAGAAATGGTGGTCCTGAGGCCTGCTCAAGACCTGAGTCTGAGATTCCGGAGTATTGCTTGAGTGTCTTCATTTTAATCAGCTGCCCAAGGTTGATTCTAACGCAGGCGGCCCACGGACCACACTTTGAGAAACGCGGACTAGAGTGTTGACTTTGTAAGCTAGACTGGAGGTGGGCAGAGGACCGACTACATTTTGCAAAGAATGTATCTGTGTGTTCGCCGTGGTGCACGTATACATGAAGTGTTGGACAAAGACCAAGTGTCTGAAGACACTGCTCGCTGAGGACTTAGCAAGGGAGAGTGTAATTTGAGTGTTTGAAGCTGCGTGGTTAGAGGGGTTGTGAATTTTGTTTTCCAAGTGTCAAGAGGCCTTGTTAGTGAAATGTCTTCCTTTTGGTTTTGCACCCACAAAACAAACACTTTGGGACATGCTCTTACTAAATCTTGCTGATGACAATAGTAACGGATCCTGCTTCTCCCAAAGATGTCCCTTCTTCAGAACTGTCGCATGGCAGGGTTATAGGGCATTACTTGTCTCTTGACGTCCTGTAGTTTATATGCAATTGCTGCAGGTCACTTTCAGTGGTGAATGAAGCTTAATCTTCTAAACCTTTATTTTATTCGGAAGTGTGGTTTCTGCTTCAAGGGTGTTGTGCAAGAATCTGTGTTGGGGGTTGTTACAAATCTGTGGCACATCTTTTTCTTGCCTGAAGTCTGTAAAACTCAAGTTACTGACTGGCAAGAATTAAAGCTGTTTGGTTTGTAGAGCATTTTCCTGACCAGTTTCCCCAGGCATGTGTTACCCAAGAAACAGAAATAACATTGTTTGTGTGCTGAAGTTTTGTGCTTCCGTTAATATGTTTTGGCATATGAAATTTGAAGTTCCTAATTTGTTTTTTCTGATTCAGTCAAAATTGAAAGCTGTGCTAACTTGCAGGATTTCTCCAGTTTTGCTTCACCTGAAAACAGATTCAGGCCTGAAGGGGAGTAGAGCAGAGCTGAAAGGATGTGCTCTCTTTCTCCTCCAGGCTGAGTCTTGGGTGTTCATTGAAATTCTCTTCTGAGTTCCTGTTATGCAGGTGCTAAAGGCTCATGGCGCCAAAAGGAGTTTTACTTGGTAGAGGTAGGTGAGTGTGCCTTTAAGTCCTGTTATTTATGTTCTGGCACAATTCTAAAGTGTATTTGTCTCAAAGCTCGCTTGGTTTGGCTCTTACTAGTTGAAAGACTAGGAATTTGGGGTTCACTGTTCTGTTAAGCCTTGTTAGGTTCTTTAATTTATTGTGATCTGAATTTCAGTGTCTAGGTTGTTGTCTTTGTTTATCATTAGTTCAACTTCATGCCCGATTATATAAATAAGTTCTTTCTTTTTCTTCTGTGGCTTTTCATTAAAAAATGGTTAATATGAATAGAAATTACTTTGTGGTGCACCTAAAAATGTGAGATAGCATGTGGGTACATGGTGCATAATTTTGCATAACTTTTATTGTTTTAGAATTTTTGTTGGTGGGTGAAGGAGAACTTTCAGAGTCCTCTCCCCATTAAAAAAAAAAATGCTGTGACACACTGAGTCCTGGAGAGCTCAGAGCTCACACGGGACAGAGAGGCTTGACTGGCGGGAGGAAGCCTCAGCGGGAGGGCGCAGGGCAGACTGCCCGTGGGACAGGTGGATGTGAAGTGCCTGCTCAGCAGTCAGGTGCACTTGCTTGGGGGCGTCCCTACTGCTTCTGACCTTGCTCGAATGGCCAGTGATACTGGGAACCCCTCAAAAAAGTAGCATGGTAGAAAAGGGAAGATTTCTGGAGAATTCTGGTCGAGCAGTATGCTCCAGGAGATTGGTTTTTGCAAATGCTAATAATGTCAAGAAGTAGATGTTCTTCTTGTAAACATTTTTTTTAGTATTGTCTTTCTTAGACATTTAGGGGGTTGGATGGATGTAAATCCTCCTGCTTCTTAGGAACAATTTGTTTGGGAAAAAATAGCCAAGGGGATTTCCCTTTAGATTGAATGCCCTTAAACGGATCCCCTGGCGCTGAGAAACTCTTCAATGTGGGGCTTATCTTTCACTTTGATGTCAGAACTGACCATTCTGACATCAAACATTTTTTTTTCCTTTGAAGTAGGAGAAGGGAGATTTTCCCCCCCTTTCTTTAAAGTGTGTTCTAGAAAGACAGACTAGGAGTAGAACACTGCTGAATTGTTGTTATACTAAAAGCTGAAGGCATATACAGTTTTGAGAAAAGTGAATACTTTGTACCTTTTAATGTAACTTCCCTTTAGAGATTTTGTGTCGTCTCTTAGATTCTCAAACTCTTAGTAATATTGTTTAAATAATTGGTCATTGTTTTTTCAGATTCATGCTTCTTTTAAAAAAGTTATCCTACAAAAATTTACTAGCTCAGCTCACACTTAATTAGTACCAAAGAAATTTATCTGTGACAGTGAACATTGGAAGTGTATCCTAGGGTTTGTTGTGGGTTTAGGTCAGCAGTGCCTAACTTGGTACTTAGTTTCTTGGAATACAAAGATGGATGAGATTTGCTCCTGGGGAGCTTACGGTCTTCTGGGTAGGGGAAGTCCTAGACACATGAGTAGAGCTTTACTACAGGCCTGATAAATGCCATCATGGATGTATAAATGTGAACAGACATCCTGGTTCCTGCTTGTTGTATAACCAGGCATAAGCCGTTCCTGCAGTTCCTCCTTCCACTTTTAAGTGCCCTGCCTCAGGAAGATGAATTATTTGTGTTGTGGAACTATGGGGGCACTGAAAAGACAGTTTACCTCTTCCTGGCAGAAACTGGAGAAGGCTTCCTGGAGGAAGGTGCTTTCCGAACTGAACCTTGAAGAGTGAGTAGGAGTTAGGCCCATCACAGAGATGTGAGAGAGAGGGGGAGAAGATGAGAGAAAGTGCAGGGTGGAGAGTGTGGCAGCTGGGTAGAACTACACGTAGTTCTTGGAACATAAAGTTTGTGTAGTGTGTATGGTTGGCAGTCAGGTACAGAGACAGTCGGAGACCATATTATGAGGGTCATATGTGTCAGGCACTGTAGGCACTTATCTCTAATCTGTAAAACTCTTGAGGAAGACATCAGTGTCCTTCCTTTATAAGTGAGGGATCCTAAGCTGAGATTGGGTAGGTTACTTGTCCAGGTTTTGAAGGCCAGAATTCTACTTAAGTTCTGTTTTTCTGGTGGGCCACCAGAGTGGATTCTCCTGAAGCTGGGTTGCCGTTGAGGGATTTTAAAGCAGGAAAGTGATGAGGGCGTGTTTGTTTTGTTGGGTTGACCTCCGACCAAAGCAGGTAAGTTCTGCTGGAGCAGGTATTTGGTCTTGTTTACTGATGAATTCCTAGAATTGTTCCTGGCACAAAGTATTTGAGTATTTATTGAATGAAGAATGGCAGCAGAGGAAGAATGGGTGCGAGGAAAGCAGGGCGGGCTACAGGGATATTAGAGGCTGCTGTGTTGAATCTGGTAGGAAACTGGCTGTGGGGACTGGTGGGCAGGTGAGAGTGAAGGGTGCTTCGTGGGTTTCTGAATTAGAATGTCTCGAGAAGAGGGCAGAAGAATCAGAGTGGACGTCAAGGCGGGTGCTCAGTACAGAACTGAATGTTTGAGTCTAAAGTTGGGGGAAGTCTGGGCTGGCATATGCTGGTGGTGGCCAGAGTTTGGGTAGAGGCTGAGATTGTGAGAAGTTGGGGGGAAGTCTGGGCTGGCATGTCCTGGTGGTGGCCAGAGTTTGGGTAG
>PVIA01009110.1:8605-64445 GCA_004024845.1 Tonatia bakeri | reverse complement strand
TTCCTGTTAAAGGTGAGATCATATGGTATTTATCTTTCACTGCCTGGCTTATTTCGCTTAACATAATGCTTTCCAGTTGCATCCATGATGTTGCAAAGGGTAGGAGCTCCTTCTTTCTTTCTGCTGCATAGAATTCCATTGTGTAAATGTACCATAGTTTTTTGATCCATTCATTTACTGATGGGCATCTAGGTTGCTTCCAGCACTTACTATTGTAAATTGTGCTACTATGAACATTGGGGTGCAAAGGTTCTTTTGGATTGGTGTTTTAGGATTCTTAGGATATAGTCCCAGCAGTGGAATTGCTGGGTCAAAAGGCAGATCCATTTTTGTTTTCTGAGGAAGTTCCATATTGTTTTCCACAGTGGTTGTACCAGTCTGCAGTCCCACCAACAGTGCACTAGGGTCCCTTTTTCTCCACAACCTCTCCAACACTTGTTGTTTGTTGTTTTGCTTATGATGGCCATTCTGACTGCATTTTAAAGACAACTGGAATGCTTCAGATCCTCAGGGTGTTGCTTTGCTTCCAGCTGCTGTTGCCTTGGTTGTTTGGAAGAGAAAGTTAATGCTTTGTTTAGACTGCATGTGTTCTAGTCCCGGAAAAGTAGAGTTTTATCTTTGTATGACATACTGCTGTGAATGAAAATAAGAAATCTATCTTTCTTTTGTAGCTGCAAATCAAGAAAAAGGTTTGACTGAACACTTCATCAGGAAAGATATTTATTATATTTGCTACTTCTAACCTGCTACCCTCAGGTGATTACCTAATCCTCTCATAATACTTTCTGTTCTAAGCTTTAATTTTTTTTCCTTTTGTATGCTTACACTGGATCCCTCATGTTATTGAAATGTTTCTTTGTGTGTTTATTTCTGAAGGATTTGTAAGTAGTGTGTGAGGTAAAATCAGAATACTAATGCCACTTATTCTATTTTTACCCACTCATAATTTTCTTTTGTGTTGAAGCTTTGTATTTTATTCCTTTCTTTCTCTCTCAAATTCCCAGCTAAATCTATTAATCTCTTTTGTGTATGAATAGTTCTCCCGTGGGAGATTCAGCTACTTGAGAAGGACTATGGCTTTTAAGGTTTCAGTACAGCTTCATGGCTGCAAGTAGTCCTAGTGGATTTGTCCAATCCTAAGAAATATTGTAGGTTATGTGTTGCTTTAGGACAAAAATTTCAGGTGAAAATATACTTGATTATTTTAAATCACTGGCTTCAAACAACACTGTGAAGATTTCTTTGTGACCCCTTTACGATGGTAGAAGGACTGTGACATGCTGTATTTGGGCTCTTAAATTGGTAGCCTGATGACTTTTTACATCGCTATTCTCATATTCTTTTAATTATCACTCAAAAATAACTTTTAAATTATTTATTCTTTACTAAAGAAGCACAACAGGAAGTGAAGGTATTTCTATCAACATTCATTCTTTTATGCAACCAACTTTCTTAAGGGTCATTATTTTTCTCCTATGTTTTGGTGTCTTTTCACTTTCACTTTGAACACTACCAGACTGAAGCGTAGGATTTGCAGGCTGAGAACCCATAACTCAGGGCCGGTTGCGCGCATCTAGTCAGGAGACAACTCCGCAAGAGATGAATGGTCTAGCAGAAGGACAATTACCACTGAACAAAGGAAAGAGGGAACTAAAGAGTCGCTATTATGGCAGCATTATATATATTAAACGAGGCAAGCTGTCCTAGAAGCATAGATCTTCCCTGGCATTTCTCTTTGATGATTTATGATATGGTTACATTGAGTGTCCTTGTGGCCTCATATGCAGCAGACATTACTTTGATTTTCTTTTTCTCGAGCTTTATTTCATTCTACAGAGCACAATCAAAGAAAACTAGAGAAGTTCCTGTTCAATGCACTGTACCCCATTTAAGCTACGTCCCTTCCGGCTGGCAGAGAAGAGGGCATTTGGACTGGCAAATTTATCTGGTAGAACAGTTACAAGCAGCACTGGACTAGATTCACCTTTACTGGAACACTATTCCTTAACCCCTGGTATTGTATGATACTTTTATGTGTTTTTCCCAACTACAAAATTGAGAATATAAAAACTATTCATTGAAATAATTTTTTCTTTACCTGCTCAACTGAACCAGGTGTTTCCAAATGCATCATTATATCATTTAAATGTCAACATCCCTGAGTGATAGATGTAATCACTAAATCTCATTACAGAAACTTTCATACACCACATACTCAGTAACCAGCAAAACCAGAATTCAAGCCAGAACCATCAGAATTAAAGCTCAAAAGCCATATACTGTCCATTACATGATGCTAAAATCTTACTGAGTTTCCTTATATAGTACATGTCATTACAAAAAAGAAGATATCTGCCTTGCCGACAACTCACCTCAGGCACTCTTCCTTTAAACACTCAAATCCCAGTTAAATTATGTTTCTGTACTCTGGCCCTTAAGCTCATTCTTTCCCAGATGAAGGATTACACTTAAGCACCTGGTTAAACAAGGTTATCTTCGGACAAAAAGGAAGGGACTGTGTTTACTTTAACCAATGTAGAAACATTTCATGTTCAATTATAAACCACTATTTAAACCAAAGGGAAAAATAGTTATTGTTTTGATGGCCTACTGTGACATTATGAAAGAAATAATTAAATCACATGATTCACAAAGAAAATGGTATCCTTTCACCAGATGGATGATAACAGCATTTAATCAGAATTCTGAGATCAGATTTTTTCCCAGTTGGGATTGAAATTATGGGTCTGAGTCACATTTGTTTTTAGTTTCTTCTTTCAACTTCAGGGATTCTAGGCAGTGGTTTAACGTCTAAAGTTTATGAGTTTCTTTTTCATTGAGTAAAAGAGAACATTTAAATTTGTTTATTGACTCAGTACTGACCACTCCAATTAGTGTTATATTTGATACTTCTGCTGTTTTTTTTTCTTGTCTTACATTGGATTTTTCTAGAGCAGACAGGAGGCAAGTATTGGAGAAGAAATCATTTATTTGGGAGGTGATCCCAGAAAACTAGTAGGGAAGTAGAGAAGTGAGACAGAGAAGGAAATAAAGCCAATCAAGGGTATATTTATGAAGCCAGTCACTACAGTGAGCGACGGTAGCTGCTGCTACTTCACAGTGTCTGTTACAGTTAAGCAAGATAAGTCCAGCAGTTGAGAGCAAACGTTTATAAACATCTACAGCAAGTTGACATATACACATTGATTTTTATTATATTTTACAAAAACACTGGTCAGAAACAACAACAAAAACCCTGTTACCTCACAATTTATGGACTGAAAATCATAGGTATAGAGCGGATGCCTCAGAGTTAACTTGCCCCAGGGGTATTCAGGCAAGCCGGTATTCTGGTGCTGCTCTGGAAGCTTTCATAACTCCTCTCTCCCAGTCTGCTGTGCACACGGGAAGAGTGGGCAAGAAATCCAGGTGTTGGCTTTTGCAAGTTGAATGGGGAACCAACATCTTCTCCATTTTCTTTTAACTGAGAACAGTAAGTTGTTCTAGAAGCAATCATATGGCTAGGGCATGAAAAAATCGATCAGCAGGGCTAATATTCATTGGACATCCTTAAAAATAATTCTTACTTCTTCCTTGTTCTTGATGTTTTCTTACTGTCTTTTTAGAGATTCCTACATTATTGATATGATTAAGACATAAATCCTCTTTTCTCCCTTCCCTACCATACATTCATACTTTATTTCTGAGGAATATTTAGGATTTTAAGAGTAACCCCCCAGGGGTTTCTTCTTCCAGTATGATGATGGAAACTCCTAAGTATATAACACTCCCACAGATAAACATTCGTGGACTTGAGAAAAAAAAATGTCTACATGGAGACTCTGGAAAATGATCAAAAGCAGGCAGATTTTGGAAAGGAGTCAAAACTTGGAAAAAGGCATGGGGTGAATTCACTGCTTTTACAGACTCAGCCTGCATGCAGGCAGTAGCTGTAACATGATACAGGGCAGCCAAGGTGAGACAAGATTTTAGTGTGAGCATAGCCATGTCTGCCCGCTGAACCAAAATAGTCAACATTATTCAGAAAAACAGTACAATTGAGAGGCTCAAAAATATCACATCCATGATGTCCAGGATATGATCCAAAATGACTTAATAATAACAATAAAAACAAAATAAAACAAGAAAATATCACTCACAAAAGATAATAAAAAGATACAAACTGCAAGATAACACAGATGTTGAATTTACCAGAAAGGACTTTAAATTAGCTAGTATAATTATGTCCAATGAAGCAAAGGAAGATACTCTCATAACTACTGAAAGGACAAATATTTTCAGCACACAAATAGAAAATATAAAAAGAATGAAATAGAAACACTAGAATTGAAGTATTAGAATACCTGAGGTCTTTTAAAAGGATGAACTTACTAGGAAGAATGGAGATACTGGAGAACAAATCATTGAACACAGATAAATAGAAATTAGCCAAATTTTCCAAAATTTGTTGAAAGACAAAAAATTATAAATTGAGGAAGTTTAACAATCCCTAAATAGAATACATATAAAAAAAAAAAACATGACTAGTCACATCATAGTAAACAGATTTTAAAAACAAAGAGAAAAAGAAAATCTTCAAAACAGCCAGAGTAAAAATGACACATTATATAGGGAGGAACCACAGTTCTCATGAACTCAGACTTCCCATCAAAAAAAAAAAAAAAAAAAAAAAGGAACAGAAACAAAGAACTTAACCTTTAAAGTGCTAAAATAAAAGAAAAAAAACAGTATGACAATCTAAAACTCAATATCCAACAAAAAGTGATTTTTCAATAAAGAAGGTAAATACTTTCAGATTAAAGAAATCTAAGGGAATTCATTTTCTTTTTTAAAAAATATATTTTATTGATTATGCTATTACAGTTGTTCCATTTTTTCTCTCCCCTTTGTTCCCTTCTGCCTTGCACTCTCCCTCCCACCATAATTTCAACTCCTTGACAGTTAAGTAGTTACAGTTATACAGTCCTAAAATTATTTCAGCCTTTTGAAGGCAATTGCAAGGCTGGTGTGGCCTCTGGTGCAAATGAGTTTGACACTCCTGCCTTAGTTCAAGTCCATGGGTTGTACATATAAGTTCTTTGGCTTCTACATATCCTATACTATTCTTAACCTCCCCCTGTCTACTTTGTACCTACCATTTATGCTTCTTATTCCCTGTAGCTTTTCCCCCATCTCCCTCCTCCCTGATAACCCTCCATGTGACCTGTTTCTTTGAATGTGTTCCTATTCTAGTGTTTGCTTAGTTCATTTCTGCTTTTTTTTTTTTTAGGCTCAGTTGTTGATAGTTGTGTTTGTTGTCATTTTACTGTTTTTATTTTTGATATTCTTCTTATTTTTAGATAAATCCCTTTAACATTTCATATAATATGGGCTTGTTGATGATGAACTCCTTTAACTTGACCTTATCTGGGAAGCACTTTATCTGCCCTTCCACTCGAAATGATAGCTTTGCTGGATAGAGCAATCTTGAATGTAGGTCCTTGCCTTTCATGACTTGGAATACTTCTTTCCAGCCCCTTCTTGCCTGCAAGATTTCTTTTGAGAAATCAGATGATAGTCTTATGGGAACTCCTTTGTTGGTAATGGTCTCCTTTTTTCTTGCTGTTTTTAAGATTCTCTCCTTCTCTTTAATCTTGGGTAACTTAATTATGATGTGCCTTGGTGTGTGCTTCCTTGGGTCCAGCTTCTTTGGGCCTCTCTGAGCTTCCTGAACTTCCTGGAAATCTATTCCTTCACCACATTTGGGGAGTTCTCCTTCATTTTTTTCAAATAAATTTTCAATTTCTTGCTCTTCCTCTTCACCTTCTGGTACTCCTATGATTCTGATGTTGGAACATTTAAAGTTGTCCCAGAGGTTCCTCAGCCTCTCCTCATTTTTTGAATTCTTGTTTCTTCATTCTGTTCTGGTTGAATGTTTATTTCACCCTTCTACTCCAGATCATTAATTTGAGTCCCAGTTTCCTTCCCTTCACTGTTGGTTCCCTGTGTGTTTTTCTTTATTTCACTTTTCATAGCCTTCACTTTTTCCTCTATTTTATGACTGTATGAAACCATTTCTGTTAACACCCTGACTGCCAGTGTTTTGAACTATGCATCTGATAGGCTGACTGTCTCTTCACTGCTTAGTTATGTTTTTGGAGCTTTAATCTGTTCTTTTATTTGGGCCATATTTTTTTTGTCTCCACATGCCTGTTATGTTGTGAGCAGTGGAGCCTTATGTATTCAGCAGGTCAGAGCAACCCACATTGCTTGCTGTGGTGCTATACGTGGCAGAGGGATCTGAGAGGGAACAATGTCATTTGCTCATCTCTTGGCTGGCTTTCCATCACTTCTCCTGCTACCCACAAGGAAACTGGGCCCTTCTGGTGTTGATTTCCCAGGTGGGTGGGTTTCTGTGCATTCTAGGATACTGTAGGTCTCTTCAGTGAACTCTCCTGTGAGGCTGGGAGTTTGTCCTGCCACTGCAACCCCCACAAGTTTTTATAGTCAGAGGTTTAGAGGCTTTATTTCCCTGCACATGAATTCTGGGTTGCACCATCTTTCTCTCTCCCCAGTGATTCCTCTGGATTTATCTGCATGCATATGTGGGACCACCTGGTCCACTAGCTACCACCATACCCATCTGGTCCTCCAGCAGCTACCTTGCCTTATATCCTCTCCACCCCGACTTTTTGTCTCTGCCCCTCCTACTAGTCTGAATGAATGTTTCTTTAACTCCTTGGTTGTTGGACTTCCATACAGTTCAATTTTCTGGCATTTCTAGTTGATTTTTGTTTTTAAATTTGTTGTCCTTCTTTTGGCTCTGCAAGGAGACAAAGTATCTACCTATGCCACAATCTTGGCCAGAAGTTGAGGGAATTCATAATCGATACATGAAATTCTAAAAGAATTTCTGTAGTCTGAAGGTAAATGACTTAAGAAAAAAATGTAGATTTTTGGGAAGGAACAAGGTATATCAGAAATAGTAAATATCTTGGTAAATATACAATTATTTTGTCTTTTAAATTTTTAAAAAACAAATAGGACTATTTAAAATGAAATATCAGAACACTGTCTTGTGATATTAAAATGCATTTAAATATTATATGTGTAACAACCATAATATCAACTTTTTGATATTATATCAAGTTTTCCAGAATTGAAGAAACCTATATGATTTCAAGGTTTCTGTTGTATGTGAAGTGGTACAATATTAAATTTATACAGACTGTGAAAAGTTAAGAATGTATACTATTATCCCTAAAACACCACTAAAAGCTACAGAATAATGATGCCAATAATAAGTTAAAATGGAATTGTAAAAATGATTCGACTAATTTCATTTGTTAATTCCATCAAGGTCCATCCACATTGCCACAAATAGTCGGATTTCCTTCTTTCTCCTAAACCAACTACTGGTTTTGACAGGGAAATATATGTTGAAACTTTCTAAAAATGAAGAGCAATATAATAAAATGCCTAAGGAACCAGAGAGAATATTTATTAATAATTTTTGAAAGATCCTTTAATAACAAGATGAATTTAATTCTGTTTTATTTTAGATATTTGTCCAGAATCTATAAAGTATATTTATTAGGCATAAATTCTTTGCAAAGTACTCCCTTGAGCAAAATGTACTCAGATATGGGACTAACAGTATTTCTTCTTTGTAACATATACATTTTAGCTTTACTTAAGGGAAATAGAGTTGGATAAATAGCTAATATTTTGACCTGGTAAAGTCGTTTAGAGAAAGCAGAGCTTTCCTGTTTTGACATTCGGGATTTAAAAAGCTTCTAAATATAAACCTTAACAACACTCCTGGACATCAGCATAAGCAAGATAAAGTGAATATCTTTATTAGTAACTGAAGTCCCATAGTTTGGGTTTGAATAGCACTCTGCAAGTGACCTTCTGATATATTGTAGCTTATTTTTGCATTTTAAATTTTATATTAGATATAAAACTGAAAATCTGTGCATCACATTATATTTTTACATAGTGGAAGCATAAGGAAGAATTTCCTTATAATGAGAGCTATCCATACACAGCCCTTGTTACGGTTTACCAGCTGTCAAGGGCATGAGAGATGGTAGGATTTTAGGTCTCAGTGGCTCTGGGGGGCTTGTTCGGATTGTAAAACTAAAACTGTGAATTCCAAGTTTGTTTGACTTCATTATGGAGGTTTGTACCATTACATTATGAATGGTTATTTCCCACCGCCTTCTATGTGCCTCACCCCCAACACCTCTGCTCTTCCTGTCTAGTTGTCTTTGTCCCTGGGGACATTTGATCATCTCTCCCTTACTCTGCCCTTCATGTCTAGTGCTTTTATGGTTTCGTACTTGCACCATGGTGGACAGAAAAATCCATAAATGTCTAGGAGAAGCAGCGGGGGATGAAGCAAGGGACATAGGTGAATAGTAAGTAAAAGTGGCTGGACTAAGGAAAGTAATAAATGAAAGCCTGTAAATGTGACTCCAGGGCCTTGTGACTAACTACACACCAGTCATTAGTGAAACGAAAGTAATTTGCATGGAAGGAGTTGTCTTCTGCAAGGTTATCTTCCAACCTTTCATCTTGCTACCTTTTTACAGACACTTGCAGCTCTCATGCTGCTGACAAAACTTCTGTATCTAATGCCCTATTATCTCAGAAGCCTTATCTCTGATGTTAGCTACCATGACAGACTATGCTAGCAATGAGTATATATGTGTTATACAATGTGTTATCCTTTTTCAGGTAACATGCTGGCCTCACAGGGAGGGTCTTATTCTAGTCACTTTGCTCTCTGAAGGACAGAACATTGAGGGAGGCACTTGAAAGCCCTCAAGTGACCCCTGGTTGCACCTGGTAGGCAGCTGCCCATCCTGCCTACTTTTGGTACCAGTTTGAGGAGTATACGGCTCCTCTGTCCCATCATTACTTCTCTTGTCCTCTCCCAAATAACACTACCTCAGTGCAGTTTCTGGAAGGGTGATGGGAAGATGTGACTTGCAAAGGATGCCTTCTTCTGAGTGTATTGACAGTAGGTACAGTGGCACAGGTGACCTACAAACTACATGTGAGTCCCAAGTACTGCAGAGTCCAGTTCTAAAGTCACAGAGCTGGTATTGGTTTGCAAACTCAAGAATTTCCCAAGTGAAACTGAAATTGGCCCCTGCACAGGGAGGTCAGGGAAAGACCCAAGAAAGAGGCAGTTTTACCAAACAATAAAACTTACACATGAGGCTTGTTTTGGGCCACAAGATGAGTAGATCTCCATACTCATCCTCCAGAATCTTAAGAGTTCATTATATAGAGGCCTTAACAGTGTTCAGTCACCTATACTGTCCAGATGGTCTCAACAACTCCTCACTGTCTCAAGGCTGCATCCCTGAAAACAGTGTTTCAAGGACCAGAAAAGACTGAGGAGTGTCCAGGTGGCAGAGTCTAGCTTCAGAGTTAACTGGTGGTCATAATCCCTCAAGGACCTCCTCCAGCAGAGGCTAAGAGCAGAGCCTGGATTGAAAGTTAAATCTGTAGATTGCAAACCAAACCAGTCCTAGTTGGATATCTCCTGGGAGCAAAAAGAACTACAACTCAATCATAAATGCATTCGATAATCTTCCACCTGAAAGTAACAGCACATCTTGTTTGCTATATAATTGATTTATTTTTCTGTACAACAAAGGACAAAGGGTAAGAAGAAACTGAGACTCAAAGAGAATAAGACTGGGCAGCGTTCTTGGAAAAAAATAGGAAAGGGGCATAAAAACAGAAGAGACAACCTCTTGGATATTCAGCTCTTTCAACAGACCAGTAGCCAGCATTGTCTGGACATCAAATCATGGCGGCTAAATTTCAGATGTGACAAACAGAAACAATGTTCCTTCATCAGTGGTGAAGCTGGAAGCAGGTAAAGACCTCTGTCATCTTATCCTCCTGTGTGGGAGGTAGCACATGCCACCAACGCAGAGCAGCAGTCCCCAGGGCTTTGCAAGCAGTCTCTCTGGTATAAACAGGTTGGAGCTTTTCCCTTTCTGTGCTGAACTAAAAATAAAACTACCTGATTCCCTCAAGTGCCCTCTGGCCAGCTGCCTGCCATCTATTACTACAAAAGACTGTGGAGGAATAATGACCAGCTTCCTGTGTTTTGATCAAAATGGCCTGAATTTACATTTTCACATTCAACTCTCCTTACAGGGAATTCTATTCCAGGCTCTTCCCACCCCTCCTGTCTGTCTTCCTCATATTTTAAGTGAAGACATATACGAGGTCTGTCCATAAAATATCCAGTCACATACTACGAAAAATAGACATATTTATTGAAGAAGATGAAAGATAAAAGAAACATTGTACATAGGACAATGACACCTCAGTCCCCTTCAAAGTAGGCACCTTGGGACCTCACACAGTTCTCCCAATCACCATCAGCTACCCTGCTGTATTTCCCTAAATCTCATTGACAGTTTGAACTCTCTTCCTTTCCAAAAATTATTTTAGTTTTGGGAAAAGTCAGAAGTTGCAGGGTGCCAAACCTGGGCTGTAGTGGGTCTGAGACACCTGGTGATTTGATATTTTGCCAGAAAACTCTGCATAAGATTTGATGCATGAGCAGGCACATTGTCATGATGAAGCTACCAATCATTCACCAGTTACTCATAGCTGTGGCCTTCTGAATTGTCCAAATAGATTCCATGGAGGAATGTTGAAACTTAATAAAAATTTTGATATATATTTGTTGTTCTACTTGCTCAGTCATTTTGAATACAACAGCCACACAGTACACATGCTCACTCAATGGCATCTACCACCCCACTGACTAGTACAGTAAACTCATCATTGTTCATGCATTGGCATTCCAGTCCACTCTACTTGGCTGCCAGGTTACATCAGTGTCACACAACCCATTCTAGTTATATTGACAGTGGCTGGACCTTTTCTAGACAGACCTCATATAGAAGTAAAGCAAATGGACTTATGGGTGTGGCTGTCACTATGACTTCAATATGCAAATTATTTATTGAAGCTGTGGTCACACAGGAGTGGGAAAGGCTGGTCAGTGTTAAAGAACCACATCAGGCCTTTATTTCCTTTTTTTCTAGGAATTTTGAGAATCCCTCTCTCTTAGCTTGGCTAAGAAGGAAGTCAATGACTAACTACATTTTCTGCTGTGGATTCTGTTTGTATCAGGTTAGTATATCCTTTGTCTAGATGTTTCTAAGGCATCAAAACCTATTGATGGCCTTCAACTTGGAGACATTACTGGCAGAGCCAGCTTCTAATTCACCTAATTCATTTGTTATTCAGAATCTGATTTCCACCTATTGTTGCACCTTCTCCCCTTGTTCTATTACCAACCCTCTACTGCATTAGTCTACTCACCAGTTCTTCAGCGTGTTGGAGATAGTCCTACCTCCAAACACTAGTTCACACCCTCTTTCATTCCACCCACCCCTTCTATACTTTTGCTTCTCTATGTTCTATTCATTCTTTTTTAATTAATTAATTTATTTTTATTGTATTTTTTCCATTACCATTTAATCACCTTATAGCCCCTTCCCCTGCAATCACTACACTGTTGTCCATGTCCATGAGCCATTTTTCCTTTTTGCTCAATCTCTCCACCCTCTGCCCTCTCTCCTTAGCTGTCATTTACTCTGTATCCATAAGTGTGTCTCTATTTTGTTTGTTAGTTCAGTTTGTTCATGAGATTCCACATATGAGTGAAATCAATGGCATTTGTCTTTCTCTGACTGGCTTATTTCACTTAGCATAATGTTCTCTAGGTCCATGCATACTCTCACAAAGGGTAAAACTTTCTTCTTTTTTTATAGCCAAGTAGTATTCCATAGTGTAAATATCCCATAGTTGTTTTATCCACTCATCTGTTGATGAACAATTGGGCTGCTTCCATATCTTGGCGATTGTATACAATACTGCAATGAACATAAGGACGCTTATGTTCTTTCAAATTAGTGTTTTGGACTTTTTTTTAAAATATATATTCCCAGAAGTAGGATAGCTGGGTTGAAAGGCAGATCCATTTTTAATTTTTGAGGTATCCCCATGCTGCTCACCACAGTGGCTACACCAAACCACATTCCTACCAAGAATGCAGAAGGGTTCCCCTTTTTCCACATCCTTACCAGCACTTGTTTTTTGTTGATTTGTTGCTGATTGCCATTCTGATAAGGTGAGATGATATTTTATTGTGATTTTAATTTGCATTTCTCTATTGATTAGTGATGCTGAACATTTTTTCATATGTCTGTTTGCCATCTGAAGAGACACTTTGGAGAAGTGTCTGTTCAGGTCTTTTGCCCATTTTTTAACTGGGTTGTTTGTTTGATGTTGAGTTTTGTAAGTACTTTATAAATTTTGGGTATTAACCCTTTATCAGGTGTATCAGTGAATATGTTCTCCCATTCTGTGGGTTGTCTTTTTATTTTGTTTGTGATTTCCTTTGCTGTGCAAAAACTTTTTAGCTTGATGTAATCTCATTTCTCTATTTTTTTTTTTGTTGTTTCCCTTGCCTGGGTAGATAGATATATCTGATAAAATATTGCTACAATCAATGTCCAAGATTTTGCTGCCTATGTTTTCTTCTAGGATTTTTATGGTTTCAGGGCTAACATTTCAGGTTTTGCACCATTTTGAATTTATTCTTGTGTTTGGTGTAAGAAGGTGGTCTAGTTTAATTTTTCTGCATGTATTTGTCCAATTTTCCTAACACCATTTACTGAATGAATTATCTTTAGCCCTTTATGTATCCTTGCTCCCTCTGTTGAATATTAATTGACTATAAAGATGTGGGTTTATTTCTGGGCTCTCAGTTCTGTTCTTTTGATTTACATGTCTGTTTTTACGGCAGTCCTATGCTGTTTTGATTACTATGGCCTTATAGTAGAGTTTTGTATTAGGTAGTGTGATTCCTCCAATTTTATTCTTCTTTCTCAGGATTATTGTTGCTATGCAGGGCCTTTTGTAGTTCCATATAAATATCTGAAATATTTGTTCTAGTTCTGTGAAATACATCATTGGAATCCTGATAAGAATTGCATTGAACCTATAGATCATTTTGGGTAGTACAGATATTTTAATAATGTTAATTTTCCTATCCATGAACATGGTATGTGGTTCCACTTATTTGTGTCTTTTTCAGTTTCTCATAATTATCTGAGTACAGGTCTTTTACATCCTTGGTTAAGTTTATTCCTAAGTATTTTACTCTTTTGACGCAATTGTAAATGGGATTGTTTTCTTAATTTTTGTTTATGTTTGTTCATTTTTGGCATATAAAAATGCAACTGATTTCTGGATATTAGTTTTATATCCTGCTGCTCTGCTGAATTCATTTATCAGTTCTTGGTGGAACTGATAAATGTAGTAGTTTCTTGGTGGAATCATTCTTTAGGATTCAAATCAGTCCCCTCTTTTGCTGTGGAGCCTTTCTTTCCCTGGCCTTCTTTAATTTTGTTTACCAAAATGAGGTCCATGTTCTCACAGCATCAGCATCTTGTGGAAGCTTGATAGAAATGCAAATTTTCTGGCCCCACCTGAGATCTACTGAATCAGATTCTGTAGTTTAATAAGATCCCCAGGTGGTTCCTATGTACAATACATGGATTTTTAAGAAACACTGTCTTAAACACTGACTGCTTAACACATTTGGTATTTAGCAGCTGTCTCCCAAAATAGATCCTAAGCTCCTGAGGAGAGTGACCTTGAGTTCTAGCTCTTTCAGTCCCCAGTGTCATGTTCACAGTGTCTGGTGGTTGAATGTCATACAGTCATTCAATAAACACACAGTGAGACACTGAGCTTGGCTCCAAAGATATTAATATAATTGTATCGTATCCTTTTAAATGTTTCTAGGTGCTTATTCCTACCTATGTTCTATTGTCCTGGGGTTCTACCTTGACTAAAACAGTGGGATTTAGTGCTTTAGAAGACAGGTGGATTTCCCTTTGGTTGGAAAATTAGAATATTTTCTGAGTGTATTACAAGATGATCTATTGGATTTTCTAAATTTCTTTATGCTCCCCTTAGTACATGAGGCCTGTCCAGCTTAATCCTGAAGTGCTTCCATAAGCTTTAGGGTAGAGAAAATTCCAAGTATAATATAAGGAAAAGGGATACTGCTAATGCCTTCCACTATCAGTCAATTATGGGAAGAAGAAATTAAAAGTAAGGAAATAGGCTGTAAGACATGTTTGTCTTGTCCTCCTGACTGTTGGCCACAGTCTTGGCCCAAGAAGGTATTATAGATAAATTAAGGGGAAATGCCAGAGAAGTTCTTGCTTCACTTCCCATTTGTAACTGTAGAAGCAGGAAAGACCACAGTGCCACGTTGCCCTGCAGGACCCAAGAACAAATGGAAGTCCCAGACGTACACAAGAGCATCTACCATTCCAGAGCCAAGGAGGGTTCCATTGAGCAAGTGGAGATGACTGATACAGGGGAAACAGGCCTTCAGGCACATGAGCAATGGACACAGAAAACATTCAGGGGCAAGACCAAGCTGTGAAAAAAAAATGAGAGGTTTTAGTAATCAAGAGCTGATGTGCCACTCCGTGGTCGTCAAAACCTCAGGGCTCTTTTTATTTTGCTGACCATCCATTGCTTTCTTCCATATTGTCCAAGACAGCTGCTGCAGCTCTACTCATCCTGTCTGCATTCCAGCCCGTGGGAAGAAGACTGAGGGGGCAAACATGCACCCCCACCCTTTTAAGGAAATAATCAGGTAATAAATGGTATACTCAAATAAGGTAAGTGAGTAGAGTTTAATAAAAGAGCTATTGACAAGACTGTTAGCAGAATTAGGAGAAAAGTAACTAGATACCTGAGGCTATCAACTTGTTGAGCTGTCACCACCACTAGGCCTGAAGGGACCAGGGGGACAATAGGGACAGCTGTAGCATTCTAAAGGCTCACCGTAGAGGAGGCTTGGCGTTGAATGAAGAAATGCACCATGCCAACCTACAGCCTGGCACACTCACACAATTTTTTCAAATGACTAAATCAAACTACTTGAATGTAGTTGGGTCTTTCTTTGGTGGGTCCTTCCCACCAGCTGGTTAACTTAGGGTCACTCTGTCTACCATCTTTTGTATTTTGTTGTACTGGTGAGGGCAGGTTGTATTGAAGCTGGTTCTTCCATGTGTATAAGGTTTTGAGGATTCTGTCTTGCTCTTGTTCAGTTGTTTGTACTGGGTAGTTTCTCCATTGGTTGTATTTCCAGATAGGTCCTGGATTGAGGTTAGTGTGGCTTCCACTCCCTCCTTCACCTTCTTCTGTTGTTATCTGTTGGTGGTTCCTTTATTGTTGGGTTTCCTCTCTCAGCGAGTATCCTGGTGTTCACAGCTTCCGCCTACTCTTTTTTTGTGATCAGTTGGAGGAGAAAGGCAAAATGGTTTAAGACAGCAGGAGAGTATTCTATGATATTTAGTAGCCGGTAGAGAAGGGATGGGAGATCCTTTGGCTATGTATAGTGTTAACTGTGATCTTCCACCCAACTATCCACTTTTTAGAAAGGATGGAAAGAAGATAAGACTCTTGTTGGGGAAGAAAGGATTGTTAGTTGGATCTAGAAAGCAGTGAGGTTGTGGGAGGTCAGATTCTGAAGTAAGGTGAGAGTAGAGGGTAGTAAATAGGTGTAGTGTGTGAGAGAATGGAGTTAACCACTACAGTAATAGAGTTCAGGAAACCATGAAGTGAGCTAAGATCTGGGAGGGGTGTTGTGAAGTATTTACAATTGTATGGAACAGCCATTATTTACAATAACATTAGAGCAACAATCATATGACGGAATCTATGTGATATGAATATCAAGAATAGGGAGTATAGGACCTTGAGTAGTGTGCTAATGGACCACAAGTGTAGTGAAGGATGGTAAATTAGCAATACACTGAAAGACAGAACAGGGGAAACCTGTCAAATGATACAATATAACCATCCAAGCAAAGAAAACTATACAGAAAGAAGAGGAATACAAAAATACTATTAAAATAAAAGTTGTAAGAATAATGAAAAAATAATAATACAAATATGCAATAACTTGCAGGTTCTCTGTAATAGCAAAGTGAAATTTGTCTCACTGTCTCAGCTGTTGGGATGCCCCCTCTTTGGGTCCAGCTCTGGTCTTTTTACAGTTCCAGTTTTTTTTATCTCACTTGTGGGTATTTAAAAAAAAAAAGCAGGAGGAAGGAAGAAGAGAAAAAATTGGAAAGCAAGGAAGAAGGAATAAAACAAGAAAGAAGGAAAGAGAGGAAAAAGGAAATGAAAGATAAAAAAATAATAAAAATTTAAAAATTACTTAAAAAGAAACCCTCTTGTTGGCTTCAAACTGGCCAGACCAGTTTTTGTGGTCTTGCTGGCTGCAGCAGGCTGAGGGTCGATTGATATGGCTTTTCTCCCTTCTGGGTCTGCATGCAGTCAGCCTCTGCACACTCTCCCCAGAGCTAGTCTGGCACCTCTCCCTGGTGCCCTGGGTGTGGGATCCAGGCCTTCCTCAGAAGGCACTTTCCCCGGGATTACTGCTGTGGGCTGGGGTGCAGGCGTGTGCGTATGTGCACTTGGCCAGGTTGCCTCGGTCCCACAAGTTCAGGTGCACACTCTTCCTGGTGCTATGGGGGTGCACAGGACCTTTTGTGCAACCTTCCAAGGAACCTCGGGATTGCTGCCCAGCTAGGTGGGAAGTAGGCCGGAGCGATTGCTGCAGGAGAATTCCCCAAAGAGTGTCTCTCTTTTCACTTTTTCTTTTTGAGAAATTTCTCCTACTCAAGCCTGCCATTCTATACAACAGCCTGGCTTCTTGCACAGCCAATTCTCCAGCCAGACCAGTGTCTATCAGGGTCAGGGCCCATCACTGCGCAACTCTCAACTCTCCCCAAGGAGTGTCCACAGACTCCGTGGGTGCTCACAGCCCCTGTGGGTTTGCCACTTAGTCCTTATTTCCCTCTCTGCCACTTCAAGCAACCATGTCTCTCCTGCTGCTGCTTAAGCCTTGTTTGGCCGGGGAGGGAGCAGTTGACCCCGCCCTCTCCCAAGGACCCTCTGGCAGACCTGAGGGCTCTGGGCCTGGGGCTGCAGCCACACTGGTCCTCGAGCTGGTCCCTGGGACCTTATTGTCCTGAAGTACTCTCCTTACTGTCTGGGTTTTCAGTGTCCACTACAATTTTTGGTCTCCTATCTTCATATATGCTGGGGTACTGTTGGCTGTTTGCTCTGTTCTTCAGTAGATTAGCTAGGTTTTTTCCCCATGTGTAGGGGGAGGTGGAATCTGCTCCCTCCTACCATGCCACCATCTTACTCCTCTAAACTACTTGAATGTAAATTCCTAGTTGGATATATACTGGGGAAAAAGAACTACAAATAAATGACCGATGTGTTTGATGATTTTATAGTTAGTAGTAGTGCAGACTGTCTCCCCTCCCATCCTTCAGGGTCTTCTCTTGGTGTCTCCTTGGCCAAACCCAAGTGAAAGTCAGAAGTCGAGGGAGCCCATTGACGGATTCTATAAAAGCCTATTTTTCAAGGCAGAAAACCTTATGGAAGGGGGTGTAGAGTTGATTTGGAAGCATAAACAGGGCATCCCCAAGATTTTTCCTCTCATTTCCATATAAACTTAGGTGTGCATGTCATTGGTCTGAATTAAGTCATGTGCCAAAAGGATAATGTGGTCTTTTATGTGGTTGGCTCTAATGACTGCTAAAAATTAGGGTTCTCATTACTAAGGAAGGTCAGGATGGATTTGGGGAGACAATTACCAGTGTCTGAAGTGTAGGCTATTTCCTGATATGGAACTATCATGATACATTTGTCTAACTGTTGTCTTTAAGGAAATCAACGTATTTTAATAGTGACCATTTACTGTTGTCCTATTGTTGAAACTGTGAATACTTTTTCTACTGGCTACAGAAGTCTCCCACCTTTGGATCTAATTAGTGCCTTAGTGCCTTTTTTATAAGGGTGGGAGAAAAGTCTAAGAAACCACTCCTAACCAAATGAGGAATACTCTGGTATATTTGAAAGAGACCTCCCTCCATCTGACCTGGTCAGCAGAACTACTTTTCAATGAGCCAGTGAATTTGGTGTCCATGCTACCACCCATCATCTTTACTTAGCTGGGGCCCATATATAGTACAAAGTGTATAGAACAAAGACTTCCTCCCACATCTCATGAACCCTCTGCCCTCTCTGCTGGCCCTCACACCCATTTAGTTCCCATTCTCCTTCTTAGCTCATTTCTATATAGTCTGGCTCACATCTTTTCCCCTCTTCTCCTGATATTCTCCATGTACATTAATGTTTGTCACCTGAAAGTCAAGTTTCTTCCTAGCTTATAAGAAGAAATTCCATGCTTTATTGGTGGGGGGGGTTTGTTTCTGAACTTTGCCCCCTTTGAGAAATGGGAACTGATATTCCCAAAGCCCTCCACTCAGGGTCATTGATCTTGGACACTTGACATCACATGTACTGTTGCAATGGAAATTCAGCTACCGAGATAGTTCTCAGAGCCCTCCCCTGAAGACGGTCTGATCTAAAGAGATCTTAATGTATGAGGATGTATTTAGCCACTTAATAAAATATTTTTATGTCCTTTTAAAAGATACAATTAGTAGATAGTTTTAGCAATTAATGTCCTGTTAAGTTAAAACTGCCACAAACTAGAATATAAATCTTATCTTAAAAGGGGTTGTGCATGCATACAGAAAAAAAGAAAATGAGAATAAATGTGCAATGTAAATATGACATGTTGAATATGCAGCCTAAAAGTTTGGTTCATTAACAAAAAGCCAGATACCTAAAACTTTTTACACAAATTTGTCTTTGTTTGCAAGAGATATAGAAAACTCAGGTAACTAATCTTTAACTTCTCCACTGTTGAGGAAGGGACAAAGTCAACAGCAGATGCTTCAGTGAAATACGTGTGATGAAAATTGAGTTACATTTTCACATGATGGCCAGTGTGCACAACTGAAATTCAGCTGCTGTACCGCATCAAAGTCAGAAGCAATAAACCCACAGAGGGGAAAATAAATTCATAGTCCACTCTCATTTTCTCCCAGGAGGCTTTATAATAAGCCTTTTTTTTTTACCTATCTTCCTAATTTTTGTTCCTCTTATTTTTATAAATTAATAGAGGAAAGTATTAGCATCAAAACTATTAATAATTTGGTCTTCTTGTTATACAGAAGATGAAAAGTCAACTGGCATGAGTGATTTAAAGGCCAACCCACTCCCCTTTTTATTCCGTGATGAACCATTTGACAAGATACCACCAAGGCAGCTCAGTTTGAGGGAACAGTATCAGTGTGGACACAAAAGCAAGGAGATCAGTGACAGCCATTAGCCGAAGTGTGTCTGCTTTTCAAATAGTGAACACATATTTTTCCAGCGGTTCCTAATTGCGTGCGACATGCTGATAGGAGGTTTATAAATGGAAAAGGTGAATTTGACTGGTCTCTTTTTAATACCACAGACACAACCAATTATGTAGAAATGTATTCAAACAACACTCCTGTTTTTTGTCAAGGACAGAAAAGGAGAAATAAAAAGAATTGGGGAATAAAATACAATAGAACAAAAAATGTCCAGAAATTGTGAAGAAAAGCAAATTGCAAATAAAGCAACAGCCCCCCTCTCAGGACCATCAGAAGAGAGTGAGGAAGATAGAGAAAGGCTATTTCCAATATTAGGATCTACTTGATTAGTCTTTTTATTAGTTAAGAAAATAACTATCTTGAAAACAAAGAAAATCATAAAATGACATAAATAACAAATTGAAGATCAGTGTCTTATACCACAATCTTACAGGACATGTAAATTTCAATACCAGACGTGAGTGGGGTGGGGAGGGGTGTTGCCAATAGACCCCAATGTAATGACATTTAAATGTAGTGGCGTTTAAAAGTGGTGATTTATACACCCTCTGTTTTTTTTTATTTTATTCAGGTGGAGTGCCAAAGACTCCAATTCATCGATGCTTCAAATACAATTGGATTTAGGGATTTAGCAATACCAAATCACATAAACTAAATTCACAGAGACTGTTATTTCTAAGCATAATGACAATTTAATAATTTACAATGAATGACATAACTTTTGTGGGGAACAGATTATGTGTTTTAACTTGGAGAGCCCATTTCCTTCCTATTGAAAAGCCAGACAAAAGAGGCAAATAAAATTGAAAGGTTTGCTTCACAAACATGGAAAGTCGACTGCAGATACCAAAATCTAACGTCATTGGACACTTAGAGCCCAGGATCCACATTCCCAGCAGTGGGTAACTGCAGAGTGGGCGTCTTCTCATCCAGACCCTGTACACTTTCTGCACATGCTCTTCTGACTGTGTTTTCCTTCTGAACTCTCTTTTATCTCTGTGTTATTTCTGCAGACTCCCTTTTCTACCCTTGTGATTGATGTATTCTTTCTTTAGATATGATAATAACATTAGTTGGGTATTGCTGTTGTGGTCATTATTGTTGATCTGTTCTGTAGAGCATTTTCATTTCTTTAAAGTACTCTAAAGCACCTTATTACTCCAAGTGTGGTCTGGCAGCGTTGATATCACCCAAAAGCTCCTGGAAAAGGCAGAATCTTGGCCCCCACCCCAGACCTACTGAATGCAGTTGTACATTTTAGTAAGATCTTCAGGAATTTGGATTCACATTAAAGTTTAGAACGCATTTCCCTACTTCTTTCCCTCCATTCCTACCTCTCCTGCCATCTCTTTCTACCTTTGCCTTTACAGCTGGGTTAACTCTAATTCACTTTTGAAGGTAATCTCAGATATAATCTCTTTTCTACACAGGCCCACTATGTTTTGAATTGTATCTTTGGTCTCAAAGGAAAATATTCATTTCAGATTTGGGGGGCTACTTCACTGTTGCAGGAAGGGAAGCAAGCTCTCTGAGGAGGACTGGGCATGAAATTGAGCCCCAGGGTCCCCGTGGTGTAATTAAAACAAGCAGACCCACCTGAGGCACACTTAAGACATGTAGTGCTATAATTGAATGAACAAACCTAAATTCCAGTGAAGGTCTGCTGCCTTTAAATTAGGATTATACAAGTTGAGAGTTAAAGAAAAAACTAAAACAATTTAGGCCAACAGGAGAATTGTTGACTTCATAAGGGTGATGGTTGGGGTCACCAGGCTCCAATCATCACTTTTTCTATTTTTTAATCTTCACCCAAGGAAATTATTTCATTGCTTTTGGAGAGAGGGAGGGAAACTTCAATGCAACAGAGAAATACCAATTTGTTGCCTCCTCATACATGCCCATACCAGGGATGGAACCCGCAACTTAGGTACAGGACAGGAATCGGACCGGGAATCTTTCATTTACTGGATGATGCTCCAGCCAACTAAGCCACACTGGCCAAGGCTCACTTGTCCCTTCTCGTGCCTGCCTTACTCTCTCCTCCTGCAGTGAACTGTCTCCTCTGAGGATGGTTGTCAGCACTTAGAGATTCAGACTGGGTAGCTTGCAGTGTGGTTTGCTTGGCAACACAAGACAACTTCTGGTTTTATTAATTGAGAGACTTGGGTTCTAGCATAGTCCTGATCGAAATCAATTAACTAATTCCATTACTGTTAAAGCCAACCATGGGAAGTTGAGGAAGACACCTATGAAGATGCAGAGGAAAGAGGTCAGTTTGATGGATCTGGGCTCCATTCCCTCCTGCCACGGCGTTCACCTCCGAGGATCAGATGACCCACTCTAATCCTTGGCAGATAATTAATGGTCACCTGGTTAAATGGTCTTTTTTTCAACTAAGTGGTATTATCTTTACCCCACTTCAGTTTATAATCTATTCATTGTTTAGATTTCTGTTTTTCAAAATGTACATAGCTAATCTTCCCCCTAAATTGCTTATAATGTATTTGAGATTAAAAACAAATATTTTCCCATAAATTTATTCCAATCATCACATCATAAAACCTACTGTATTTATATTTGTGTGTAATTCCCATGATATAAATTTTAGATATGCATGAAAACAAGAACAAAGCCCTTTGGGGGAGAAGCTTGTCAAACTTAATCTTGTTTCATATTTGGAGTGATGTCTCATTCAGGGACTATGAATTTGACAGTGCTATTTCTTCATAAAGAAACCTTCATAAGGAATCACATAATAAAAGCCCAAACATTATGAATAAAATTATAATCAATCATCCTTGGAGGGTATTACTAGAACCTTTTACTAATCAGAGCAAGTATGGAAAATAGATCTCATGGTGGCTAATGTAAATTTTTCTTCCTTTTTCCCCTAATCAAATATGCTTGCTTTTAAAAGCATTTGCATAAGATTAAGAGAGAAATTTTCACTCTGTGGTTGATAAAATTTCCTTGATTGAGAAGCTATACATTCTTTAATTTGTCAAAGTGATACTGTGCTCAGTCCTCTTTGTGTTTGTCTGTCTTATAATAGGGTATGAATTCCTCAAGGTACAAGTTAGAGGCCATGCAAGCCTCAGCTTTCCATCCTGAAGGTCAGGAATAATGTATCTCAGTTGATCGTGACAGGTACTGGGGAAGTTCCTCCATTTGAATAGCACTCTTTTAAAATGACTGGAATACTTGGCCATTCATGGGGGCTGGCTGTCCCACCAAAATAATACTGAAGATTACTTATCGAACACTTAAACTACATATATCAGTCAGAATATTAGAAGGAAGTTGTCGGCATACTCAAATTGAGTAACTCCAACAATTTAATAGAGGGAGTGTTTACACAGGTGTGGGCAGGATGCCAGGGAAACATGAGCTAGAGTGCAGTACCTTGATGCTGGGAACAGTAGAGCACCTTTACCACGGCTAGGAATGAGGAGACGGAGGCCTAGAGAAAGTGTAGAGCTAAGTTTAACTGGGACTAGGGTGGGGTAATTGAGATACTTAAGGTGCAAAATTTAAGGAGACTCCTCGGGGTTCCTTCGCTGGCTCTTGCACCCCCACCCCACCCCAATGGACGGATGAGCATTGCCCCTGGAGGTGTTAATTTCCCTACACTTTTGTTTCTCTTACATAACCCTTGAGGCAGAATCTGGAAGACTAACAGAGGAAGCTTGTCGTTTACTATAGGATGCCACCCCACCATTGTAAGGTGGTTCTGCACTTCCTCTATAGAACTGTTTCTGAAAGCAGAGGTAGCCTGGAGGGACATGACCCCTGGCCCCAAGGCTACATTCCTTTTCTGGCCACGCCCTAGAGGAAGGAGCACTCAGGTGCATCTGCCAGCATCTCACTATTCTGCTTTCCCTTGGACTTCCCCACCCCCATTCCAACAAGCCAAGAAGACCAGTATCACCTCAGCTATAGGATTTAACATGCTAGCATATCATGCATTTGAAGATCTTTCTTTAAGGAACAAAGATCAAACCTTTTCTTTTAAGTTAGCATCTCTGTCACAATTTACAACATATATTTTGAAACTTGAATGCTGAGATTATCTCTTTATTTCCTCTTACAGTTGTGCTATTACAACTCCACCTTAAACTGCAGGATGTGAGAAAAGGATTGGAGTAGCAGAGCATGTCATCAAAAGAAGCATCCGTTAATGTTTCAAAATATAATCTGTACCCGTCCTCCACAGTATATATGTTAGAGGTAAAAATCACTCATTTCTGAATGTCCCCACTCAGTCAAGAGGACAGTGGCTTGACTTTGGCTCAATTTATCCACTTCCTCACAATGCCCTCCATGTCCCATCCCACCCCAAGGAAGGCCCTGGATGGCCAGACTGATCTTTAGGCTGCTGTGGTGGAAAATCTGGGGGGAAATGAGAAAGTGGACTAGAAAAAGGCACATACATAAAAGGAAGAGTTAGAGGGATTTGGGGAATCAAGTTTGAGGAAAGCAACTATGACATGTGAGGGCAATGTTCAGAACGAGAAAAAATGGGAGCTTTAAACAAGTATTGCTGGAAATTGTGAGTCTGTGTGTGTATGTGTAGGGGGCGAGGCTATTCAACAGTATCCATATAAAAGACACAAGATGTGTCTAACTTGATTTTGGTTCCATGGACCACGTTCTTTAACTGCAACTGTATTCTGAGATTGAACCATATAAGCAATGTCATGTAAGAATTCTGTATCTCTCCTTGAAAGGACATCTGTTGCCCTACCTTTTCTCACCTCTTTTCCCTTCTGACTGCTCCCCTTTTTCCTCCCAACTCATCAGGGGGTTGCTTTTTAAGTGGGTTTTACAGATTTGTACACTATATGCCTTGGAATATTATCCTACCCACAAATTTAGACTGTGGTGGTGAAAGGCATCATCTCAGATACTTGGTTTTAAATTTTTGGCTTTTGAATATTATATGTCATCTATTATGGGCTGTGTATTAAAGTCCTAATGAATATTGCTAAGTCTTTATTCTACTTCATTTTCTCTGTCATGACCACGTACACTCTAAGGGCCTTATCTTACCCTGAATTCGTTTCCAGCTCAAGCCCGGTACTGAACAGCAATAGCAGCCCTTCTCTTTAGATTTCATGCTTGTGAAATAATTTGTATTCATTTCTTAGGGCTGCCTTAAAAATAACCACACAATAGATGACTTGCAACAATAGAAATGTATTCTTTTATAGTTCTGGCAGCTAGAAGTCAAAATCAAGGTGTCAGCAGGGCCATGCCTCCCTCTGAAGGCTCTGGGGATGTGTGTCCTTCCTGTCCCTTCCTTGCTTCAGTACTTGGTGTTCCTTGGCTTGTGGCTACGTCACTCCAACTTCTGCCTTTGTCTTTACATGGCCTTCTCTCTGTGTTTATCTCCTCTTAGAAGGACACCAGTCATTGGTTTTGGAGTCTATCATAATCTAGTGTGACTTCATTTTAACTTAACTAATTATGTCTGCGAATATCTTATTTCCAAATAAGGTTGCATTCCAAGGTTCCAGCTGGACATGAATCTGGGGCGGGGGGAGGGGGGCAGGTACAATTCCATGCAACAAACTCTTCCCCTTCACGCACAAGCACCACACCAAGGCTGCCAGTTCCTTTGAATCTATGGTCAAGAGTAGGCATGCAAGTTACATTTGCACAATGACCCACTGAGCTGCTTCTATTTTTAAAATGCAGTGTTAGGCTTTCGGCTTGCTCTGGCAGTGAATTCAGCTGTGCCTTTTCCAGAAAGGCATTCACCCTTTAGGATGTGGAGACAGTGGAGACATATTTTGGCACAGCTGCAGCAATTTGACTTAGTTGTAATAATGGGGTTTACAGCTCACTAAGGGTAACCAGTTATCCAGACAGGACCCATCAATTCTAAAGCACAATCTATTTTATCCTTTTATAAGACAATGTAGAGAATGGGGGTAGACTTGTTTGACAATGGCTTGAACATTTCTGTGGCACCAATAAAGGAAGAGCCTTGTTCTTAGAGTCACTTTGACTTATTGGTATCTTTCTGTGTTTGGGAGGCTGCCTAGTAATGCAGGTTTATAGAAGTAGATTGAACTCTAAGGCAAAACCAGAAAGAAAAAGCCAACAAAGGGCAAAATAAATGAGCCCTTGTTATATAAACTCCTGAATTGCAAGTACAAGTAAAATCCAAAGTTTTAAAATTAATTTACAAATCAAAACAGGAGAGCAATGCCTTTTGCATTTATTTATACATAATGATTCACATCCTGTATCTGTGAGCGTGGCTGGAGAAGTCTAGTTGTCACCATGAGGTTCCTGACCACTGAGGCTCATTACAGCCTGGCTCAGGGCCCGCATTGTTGATATTTTGTGTTGATGGCTGCCTTGCAAAGCCCCCGGGGAGATTGAGATGCCCAATTATAATCTGTGCTGGATGATAACTAAGCCCATTAATCTCATACATTCAAGGCAAGGGTTGCAAAACAAAATGTCTCCTGGGGCCAAGCAGGTAGCATAAATAAAGAGGCGGTCTGGCTGAGGGCTGTGGCACTGGAGACTCCAGAACCCGGATGTTTGGAGAATCTGGCAGTTATTTTTGGTGATTCTTGACCCATCAGCATGCGAGTTGCAGTATCAGTAGAGCCACATATTAAAGTTCTTTAAGGAAAACAGAACCTCTCAACTTTTATGTGAAATTCCTACTTTCTAAAATATGGAGAATGGGTTAAAAATTTTAAAAGCACCCTATAGGTAAAATAATAATAATAATAATAATAATAACCCATAAAGCCTGCCATCTGCAAGCATCCACTGATTTAAAATTTCTGTCTCAAGATTAAAGAGGAAATGCCATTTACTAGAAAACAAAAACCCAAATCACAACTTTCTACCATTAGCTGTATTAATAGTATGTCTGCATTCTATACAAGGAGACCTAAGTTATACTTACAGCTTTTTCACTAATGAACTCAAAACCCTTGAGCAAGTCATTTTCACTCGTAGGACCTCAATTTGCTATGTTGGACCAGGTGATTTCTGAGTGTTTCTGTCAATCTCACTTATTCTGTAATTTTGTGGTCAAGTGCCTTTGAAGGGAAACACTGTGTTCTTTTCACTCCATGTCTAGCATAGTACCTGGCATGCGGTCAGCACTCAGTAAGTATCGTTCAGTGCAGCACTACATCCATGAAGGAATGAATCAACTTCATTCCCATTTTCAAAATAAGTAGAGTGAGTCCCAAAGAGGTTGAGTAATGTGTCAAAGTTCCCACCATTAATAAGAGGAGAGACAGAATAGGGAACCTTGACCTTTTGGCCCATGAGGTAGTAAGTAAAAGGAGAGCAATAAATATTGCACATGGACAAGGATGTACCAAGGGCTAACTCCTTTGGCTTATGTTGCCAGAAGTTCAGCTTTGTCCAGTTCCATGTTACTGACCACATTTCCTTCTCAGTTTTTGAAAACTAGGACATAATTTATCTACAGTACAATCACTCTATTCTTATTGTATAGCTTGGCAAGTTTTGAAAAACATTTATAATCCAATAACTACAACCAAAATCAAGAAATACAACACTTCCATTAAAATTATATATATGAGGTCTGTCCAGAAAAAGTCCAGCCATTGTTAATATAACAAGAATGGTTTGTATGACATTGATGTAACCTGGCATCCAAGGAGAGTGGACTGGAATGTGCATGCATGAACAATGATGATTTCACTGTACTAGTAAGTGGGGGCAGTAGATGCCTTTGAGTGAGCATGCGTACTGTGTGGCTGTTATGTTCAAAACAACTGAGTAGAGAAACCAGTCTGCATGAAATTTTGCATTAAGTTTGAACATTAGTCCATGGAAACTATTCAGATGATTCAGAAGGCTCCTGCTATGGGTATCTGGAAGTTTCATCATGACAATGCACCTGCTCATGCATGATATCTCTTGCAGTTTTTTGGTGAAACATCAGATCACCCAGGTGACTCAGGACCACTACAGCCCAGATTTGGCACCCTGCGACTTCTGGCTTTTCCCAAAAGTAAAATTACCTTTGAAAGGGAAGAGATTCCAGATTGTCAATGAGATTCAGAGAAATACTATAGGGCAGCTGATGGTGATTGGGAGAACTGTGTGAAGTCCTAAGGTGCCTGCTCTGAAGGAGACTGAGACATCATTGTCCTGTGTACAATGTTTCTTGTATCTTCTTCAATCAATGTGTCTATTTTACATAGTGTGTGGCTGGATGATTTCTGGACAGACCTCGTATATTAGAAACACAGAAGATTGTCCCACAACTGATGTTTATTATTTTTCAGATATTTTCCTCCCCATGTTTCATTTTGAATAGTTTCTACTGATGTATCTTTAAATTCATTGATATTTTTCTTGTGTATAACTTTGTTTACTTATGATCCCATCCTATGCATTTTTTACCTCAGACTTCTTGTTTTTATAACTAAAAGTTCAACTGGGGTCTTTTGAAAGATTACATGTATCCTTCATAGCTCTCCTTACCATGCTGATGTTTTCCTCTACCTTCTTGATAGTATAAGTTATAGTTATAATAGCTGTTGCAATGTACTTAGTACAAATTCCATCAAGTTTGTTTTTTCTGGGTCAGTTTTAATGACTTGATTGCTCATATGGTCATATTTCCCTGCTTCTTTGCATGTATGATAATTTTTTATTAGATTCCAGATGTTTTGAGTTCTACGTACTTGGTGCTGGATATTTAAAAAGAGCCCATGAACTTTGTGGAAGGATCCAGATATGTTATTTGGAAATTCTCAGATATTTTTGCAGCTTGCTTTTTAAGGTTTGTGAAGAGGGACCAGACAAACCTTTGTTGTAGGGCTGATTTTGCCCTGCTGTTGAAGGTAAAACCCTCCTGAGAACGTTACCCAGCACCCCAGCTGTCTGCTCTACTGGTGGGAACCAGAACCACCCCAGGCCTGTATAAACCCCAGGGGTGGCCCTACCTGTCCCTTCCTGTGACTGGTTCTCTGTCCTTGGGTAGTCTCTGCACAAGCATGAGCCAGCTAGTGTGCAGATGTGCAGAGCTCCCACTCTGTGCGGTTCCTTCCTCTCTGGTACGCTGGGAGGCGCGCTCCAGCTGTGCTGGCCTTCAGAAAGTCCCATCTTTCTCTCCTCACCTCAGGGAGACATCCAGGGTTTACTTGGTTTCCCTTTCTCATGCTGGAGCCTGGAAACTCCCTCCACAGCATGAGCTGGGGCAATGGTAGAGCTCACTTAACTTGTTCCTCCTCTCTCAGAGGCCTCTTCCCTACACCATCTGTTGTTTACTCTCTGAACAACATTTTTTCAAATGTTTTTCTGGTTGTCTATATCTCTGAGAGTGTGTGTCAGGGGGAGTGAGTATAAACCCAGTCCTCAGTGTTCCACCTTTGCATGAAGCAAGCCATTGGTCTCTTTTTGATTCTGCCATCCTCTTATTCAGCCACTCATGGGGTGAGTCTTTCAATGTCTTTTCTTTTGTCCCCTAACAATACCTGATTCAGATTTTCTTTCTTGTCACGTCACCTCCAGTTTGTAAATCGGGGATGGGAATAACTTTATTATCTTAATTTTAGTCAATAATCATGGGTAATTCCTATTTTTCATTGATCTATGTTGCTTATAATTTCTGCATCAGCCACTGCTTCAGTTTAGTATTGATTCCTGGTATAAACATACAGCTCCCCAAGCTGCCGACCCATCTCAGGGATTTGCTGTATTCCTAATATTTAAACTTGCTTTTTAGGACCCTCCTTGATATCACTTCTGTCCCATTCATCTCCAAGATCTTTATATTGTTCACATTCATGCTCATTCATTCAAAAATTACTGTGGAGCTTCTACTGGTCTCATCTGTGCTAGGCTCCAGGAATCCAGTGGTGAGTGAAGAAGCCATTGTTGCAGTCCATATGAGCAAAGGGAACAGACATCAATCAAACACTCACTGACATCTTTGTAAGAATACAACTCCGAAGTCTTGAAAATAATGGATAAAATTATTTTTCAAGCACCTTTTTAAAAACATAGTTTAGTAACTGATAAAGAGGGGGAAATGATAGGCTCAATATAAAAAATTGTGTAATTTCTCCAAAATAAGCTGTAATGGACATCAAGGTCTGCATCCCGGGGGTCACAGAGGCCAGTTTTCAACAGACCACATGTGAGAGGAGGACAGGAAACAATCCCGGGGCTGAAGGAGGAGAGAGGTGAGAACCACACAGACGAGGGACCCTAAGGAGCAATGCCACAGGGGGACTGGCCGAACTGCGCCCCACAGATGAGATCCTTCCAGTCTCACCCCTAAATCTGGGTGGAACAGAAAAGTGAAAACAGGCTCCTCTGAGAATTCATCACTGCAGCCTTCAATCACCTCATACTGGTGCTTGGATTTAAATGTGAAGACCAAAGATCCTCAAGCCAAAAAGTGTTGCTGACAGTTCATAGAGAAGATAAATGCCAATGACCGTTTAACATAGAACAAGATGACAAACTTTGATCGTAATAAAAGCATACTGTGGTACAATATCGCTGCTACCAAATCGGTCAAAAGACCCAAGGGCCTCTTCTCCCACGCTGGTGAGGCTGGGAGGAAACAGACATTCTCACATACTGCTGAGGGTGTTATGAAATGCTCCGACCCCAGTGGAGGGGAATATATCACAAAATTACACAGACATTTACCCCGTACACATACGCCAGGAACACATACACATTGGTGTCAGTCCACGGCCAACAAGTGCAGCCCTGTTCGTGATAACGAGACACTGGAAACAGCCCACATGCCGATAGGACACTAGATGAATAAATTACTGTGATAGGGCACTAGGAAGGTAACTGAATATGAATAAAAATTTCTGCTATGTACTGTTTATAAAAACTATATAATAAATTTAATTGATTGAATATGACACACTAGAGTTATAAGAAGCAAATACTAACCACAAGAAAGGAGGTTAAAAACATTAATTTTAGACAAATTAGAATTTGACAAAAATTCTAAGAAATATTATGAGATAAGATAAAAATTGTAAGAGACAAAAAAGATCACAGCATGTTAATAAATGGTTAGTTTCACCAGGAAGGGATAACATTTCTAACTTTGTATAAACTTGATATCAGAGCTTAGAAATATGTAAAGCAAAACTTAACAGAATGCAATGAGAAACTGACAACCCCACCAGCATAGTAGAAGACTTTTAACAGCATGCTTAGTAACTGCAGATCAAGCAGAGGAAAAATCATAAAGACTGTGGTAGAGCTGGCTACTTTCCCTCCAATGTCTAATTTTCCTCGTTTTAAATAGGTACTCCAGAGTGAAGATTACAGTTCCCAATTTCCTTGACACCCAGGTGCAGTCATGTGACCAAGTTCTTGCTAAAGGAAAAAAGTACAAAGTGCTAAGTACACCTTCTGGATCATGCCCTTGGAAGGAAAGGGCTCCTCTCTCGTTTGTTCCAGCTGGCCGGAATGGAAGCATGACGGGAAGAACTAGAGATGGACCACAATGTGGAAGCTCTGTGTTGAGAGGAAGAGCAACATAATAGAAGGAGTGTGGGCCGCGAACAGTACAAACACTTTGGATTGATTCTGTGATAACTGTCATATGCAAGGGAAGTAAACTGTCTGGTGCTTGCCACCACTGTTTTGCGTCTTTGATAAATCTGTATCATAACAAACACAAATTCAGTCTCTAGAAGTGGAGTTGCAGGAACAGATTCAAGGTGACCTTGGCTGGGACAGTGCACTGCAGGCCCTTAGAGTGCAGGCATCGCAGGCTGGGGATCTGGGGCCTGCAGCGGGTCAGTCGGTCAGTCTGTTAGTCTGTCTCCTCAGACACGTTAGCAGGTTTTCACATGCTGACTTGGGCTTTCCTCTCCACTCCTCTATTCTGAGTGACTTCAAGGAAGCTGTCAATAAGTTGAAACAGAGTGAGATTGGCAGAGCACAGAGATCATTACTAAAACTCCAGAACCAAAAATTTTGCTTAAGTTAGTACTTTCTAGCCTTTCTCACATCTCACCCTCATAATATAATATCCGTGTAGCCTGTAGGGGTGCATGAATGAGGCTACTCATAGCCAGGGTGACCATCCACATGCTGCAATCACCCCAAACAGGGGTTAAGGGGAACAGTATCTTGGGTGTGTTTGTAGCCTATTTGTGGCTAAACAGTGTGCCAGCGCACTGCTTCAATGATTTTGTTTTACATAAGAGCTTCGGCTGTGGTCACTCAAAGATGGAACTAACCAGAAACAAGCAACCTAAGAAGTCTTAGGACATTTTGCCAAAGAACCCACAAGCCTAGCCTGTACAAATATGTCCTTATTAATCCTTCAAACAATTCCCAGTCCTCACATCGGGTTGAGCAGGAATTGCTGTAATACCGTTGTCTCTACCAAGGAGGCAAATTTTCCAATGGTCACCTCAATGAGGATATGTGACAATGAACAGTCAGGGAAGCATTTTCTAACAGCAAAGTCAGAGGGCAAAGGACAAAAGGGTTCCTGCCAGATGCATGAAACAGTAGCTGCCACATGGGCTAAGCAAGGATCTCCTCCACTGCCAGGACAGGAAATCACAAGGCCTGACCACCAGCATTTAATTTGTCCTTTGGGTAAGCGAGGAGTTTGTATTGCAACATCCTATTCATTCTCCGCCACATGTAGGGTCGGGAAGGGGATGAGGGTGAGCATATAAACTGGCTTCACTGGTGGCTGGGTCCTGCAGAGCAAGGTCTGATGGAATAGGTGGGGCATCACTCAGGAGTCTACTCTCCATGGATGGATTGTTGTCCTTGGGGAGGGAAGGTCAAGTTATGTGTGGTAAGAAGTGTGTATGGGCATAATTGGGTAGGCATACTGAATGTCTGTCATATCAACCCAGGACTGCTTACACTCACACTATTTTGGGAGATAGAAATAACTTCTAATACCTTGTTTAATTCAGATTTGTCAGGCCTTTAGTATAACAGGCTGGCCTGTATCTTAACTAGTATGGAGATAGAGTAGGTTTGAATAACAATCAAAAAGCAACAGGAAACGTGTAGAAGAATAGTCCTAGTAGGTATTTTTAGAATTGTTACCAAAAAAAAAACCCAACTTGTAACTCACATATCCATCAAGAATAGAATGGATGAATGAATACATTGCAGTTTGTCAGACAGAAATATAATGTAACGGAGGGAAACAAGAATAAACTGCATGAATCCACCATGCTACTGGCATGATGTTGAGTGAAAGAAACCCATAGAAAAATGCATGCAGAATGGGGCAGAATTTATGTAAATCTTAAATAAGATAAAACTAAAAGACTTATTTAGGTGCACATTCATAGGAGGTTTATCCATTGTGATGGTTAATTTTACGTGTCAACTTGACTGGGTCACAAGGTGCCTAGATATTTGGTCCAACATGAATCTGGGTGCTTCTGTGAGGGTATTTTCAGATGAGATTAATATTTAAATCAGTCAACTGAGTAAAGCAGATTTCTCTCCCTAATGTGGGTGGACCTCATCCAATCACTCAAAGGTCTGAATATAACAAAAAGACTGATTCTCTCTTGAATAAGAGGGAATCCTTTGTGTCTGGTGACCTTTGAACTGGGATGTTTTTCCTTCTCTGTCTTCAGACTCACACTGAAACATTGGCCTCAAGCCTGAGGGCCTTCAGACGGGAGCTACACCAGCAGCTCTCCGAGCTTCCAGCTTACCGACGCATCCCACAGCTCTTGCAACATGTCTGCATCCACAACCGCGTGAGCCAATTCCTTATAATAAATCGTTTTCCATATTTGCATACATCCTATTGTTTCTGCTTCTCTGGTACACCCTGAATAACACAACCATTTTAAAAATGAATTAAGAATGATTAACAAAAAAATGCAGGACAGTGGTCACATCTGCTAGCAGCAGAGAGGAGGCTCCACACGGAAGGGACATGTGCGGGGTTGTGATGTTTATGTCAGCACTCTGTTGCTCCATCCGGGGTGGCAAACTGCATGAATGTGCACCCTATTAGCCTTTAAAATGTACGCTCATCATATAATCTTTTGTTATATGCATGTTTTGTTGCTCATTGAAAAAGCTTTTTTCATCAAAAAAGTTGCAACTTTGAAAGGACTTTGAGAGAGGTTAACGCTTTCTTGGGGGCCTGAAGACTGGTGGTCTGGGGAGATGTCACTGTTTCCATCAGGCCTTCTGCATTTGTGACCAGCATTCGTTGTGCTCGTGTACTGAGCACGTGAAGGATGTCCAAATAAGTACATGTTTTTCTAACATGCAGTTAACCGGGGAAGGAAGAGGGCAGCTGCGCCCTGACAGCGGCACTGGTTCAGCAGCTCCCGAAGCCGAGTGGAAGGTCGTTGTCTGCCCCGGAGGACACATGGGGGTCATGGGACACCCACGAAGGGGCAGGCATGGAGACACACCCCTCCACTAATTTTGTGCCAAGCTTCTTTGGTTAATTCCTTTGGGTTTATGTCAGACAAGAAAATGTGTAGTCCCTCAAAGACACAACTGGCCAGAAGAAAGCACATGGAAAATCCTGAGCCTGAGTGTCCAGGGGAGTAAATTCGGTTGGCTCAGTTTTTGGATTGGGTTATGATGCATTCATGGACTCATGTAAAATTCCAAAATAGTTCTTTATTCAGGTGTGGAATGTGGAGATGGATGCTCCAGTGAGCCGCATACAAAATTCTCTTACAAGTAACTAACTTGGTGGTGTACAGCACCTGCCCTCCATAGTGGAAATTCATAGGAAAAGTGTATTTAATGTGAAGAAACATAGAACTGGCCAGTCTCTTTAAATGAAGAGCAATAAAAGAAAAACAAGAAAGAGACAATGGTGTCTTATGTGGCAATGGGAAATGGTCATGTATGTGTGTCGGGGGGGAGCTTTAGAGAGTTTCCAACGCAGCAAAACAAGATGATCGTTTATGGAGTACCTGCTATGTGCCCAGAACTCTTCTAGGCATCTTAGGCACAGCACTCTTATATTCACACATACTCTCTGTAGTAGGCTTCACTCTCCTCATTTGACACAGGCAGGTTTAGCATCTGGCCTGGACTCGAGAAACACCTGTGGCTGAAGCAGAAGGTATAGAAAGAGCTGCCAGCTCCTCCCTCTCTCGGGGGGAGCACTGAAGTGCCTCTGGTGTGATGCTGCTTTCACTAAGCCACACTGAAAAGTAACAGCTGCTCTTCCTAAGTCCCTCGTTCAGCGTCTTCATCAGCTTGAAGAGTGGGAATTTTCCCTTGTTCTTCCCTACCCCTGGCCTCTGTGCCCCATTGTTGTCATTCCCCGCTCTGTGCTTGGCCCTCCTGTTACATCCTGCTTCTCCTTTGCCTTGGGTGCTAATGTCGGCTCCTTGTCTGAGTCTGTATTTGTCTCTACCTTAAATGGTTCTTCACGTTCCAGATGGAGGTTTCTGGAAACCCTTATATATGACTCCCAAAAGGATGTATCTAATACCACGGTTTGTGCTCCTTCCTCTCGTGTCACTTGACAGTAAGTAACTGAGACAAGACCTAAAGATAAAGCTTAAACTTCTTAACATGACTTGGATAGCAGTTGGGTTCATTTCACTATCTTATGGTAAGTCTACTGTAGGAGATTCAAAAGAAAGAAAGGCTAATATTCCTTCCATTTGTCTTCTGGAAGGGCAACCAAGCATCTGTTTTCTGGACTCTTTGCCTTAGTAATAGTGTATATTAATGATTCCTTTGTTTCCCCAAAGTGCCACTAAAGATATCTTTGAATGCCTGTGTTTGGGAGGCATGGGCCTAGGTAAGAGAAGATAGGAACAGGCACTTTGCAAAGAAAGGGGATGTGGCCCAGTCTGGAGGTGCAGAGGATCTGTGGGTCTCATGAGTGTCAGGGAACAGGACCCTGCTTACCTGCATGGCCATCGTGGGTGGTAGGACCTCATGCATATGTGTTCTGGAATGCTGGGCCCTGAGCCCCGTACCTCAGGATCCATGGGAAATGTGCCTGTCTGTGCAGGGTTGGTTGTGGATGGAGAGACCCTGGCCTTCAGCTAGAGAGAAGCCAAGCCAAGAGCACTGGAGGCAGCAGCGAGGTCAGATGACACAGGAGAGGCCCCTCATCAGCCTTTCTGCAATATGAATCCTTTCGGAAACAGGCAAGGATTGCCAAAAAAAAAATGTGACTAAGAATGGACATTCTTCAGTCCTTGGCAGATAAAAACTGAGGCATTTTTAAAAATTTAGACTATAAAGAAATATGATTTTTTCTTGTATCTCCAGAATTCTGGTGCAAATTTACCTATCCCCAGCTTTGCTCTCCCCATTCATCTAATTGTATCTTCCCTCACTCTAGTTAAATCTTTTCAATATTTCAAGCACATCATGAGTTTCCTCAAGTCCAACCTTCACATTTGTCATTATATGTTTGAGACACTTCTATCTCCTTCTCACCCCCAACACACACAAGTGTGTGCACACGTACACACACCTACTCACACACACACAGCCTGACCCAATATGTTGTTTTCCACAGGTGAACAGAAGTTCAGAATGAGGCCATGCGGCCCTAGGGTTGAGGGTAAGCCTGCCCATCCTGACTCATTTGTGTAGCTGACTAGGGATTTTTACTTGTTTAATTTAGTCACTTTTAAATACAGCATAGAAGATGCATACTCACACACAAATAAATAAAAAATTGTGCAGCTCTGATTTAAAAAGGAACAAATGTGCTAGCAGAGTCAAAAGATTCTTACACAAAACATGTTTCCAATTGAAGCTAAAAAATACTATGAACCAAAAGACTGTCACTTGCCTTTTATTATAAATCTGATACACTAGCAAAGGCCTTGAAGTGTTCGGCTCTGGTTATAATCCATAAAATAGTCTTCTCTAAGGAGTTATTACAACCTTTTTTATATAACCCTCATTATAAATTAATTCTCCATGGCAACTAACTAGGGAAATATTTTAATCTAGATAGACAAAAATCATCCTCTTCTAAGAAGCTACTGTTAAGTTCTGTGTTCTGTTACTAGAAATGATTTTGTTAGGGTTCAGGAGTGATTTGCAAACTAATGTTGTTTTGATATGTCTAATACATAATATAGTTGCTGGGTTTATCTATGAATTAGTCCCTTATGGTACATAGTACATTGGGAGCAATGTTGGGGGATAGTGAAATTGAACCTGTTTTATGTTTTGATTACCTGTATTATTACTTTCTTCCCTGAAAGGCTTAAAAAACAATTAAATTTTTCTTGGGAATAGAATGAGAGCAAATATTCTGCAGCGAAAACACACAAGTGAAAACAATACCAGTGTTTCAAAGAAACCAAAGGCAGCGCTGCCTGCGGGAGGTTAGTCCTCTTGTCAGAAGCCTATAGATTAGATTTGCTACATTAAAATCAAATAATACATATTTCAGTCAGGGGGATATTGAAAGTAGAGTTATATTTCTGTGTTCCACGCATAAAAGATCAGCAAATAATTCAGTGGTTGCCGAACAGTAGGTTCTTTTTTTCGGGAGGGGTTTTGCTGGCATGTTCTGTAGCTTTGCAGTTCTCTTGAGCAGGGTGATAAAGGTGATGGATGCCTATTTTGAATTAACTCCTGCTAGAGTGAAGTACCAGTTGATCCAAGCTCTTTCAGTCATGACAACTCAAATGTATCTCATTCTTTTTATAAAAATCTGGGCAATAACTTCTTGAAAAGCTACAGCTGACAAGAAGTACACCTCCCTGGAGATAAAGGATGGATGGGAGTCATTGAATTGATTTTTGAAATGTCGTCGTCAGATTGCACTGGACGCTCCATAATCGCTCAATTGCAGAGTTGCCCCCCAGCCTCTCCCTGGTGTTCTCAAGTTCAGTTCTCCAAGGCTGAGTTTTGGGAACTTAGCAAAAAAAAAAAAAAAAAAGGAAAGACATGAGTTTTATAGCTTTCTGAATCTATTTATGGAATAGGTTTAACCATTATAAATACACTGTGAATATTACACCCTCTGACAATACATTGAATCTTAAAATGTTTAAGAGCTAGAAGAGACCTGGAGGACCATCTTTCCTTTACTCTAAGGACACTGTGGCCATAGGAGGTAACATAACTTGTCAGTTAGTCACTAGAATGGCCTGAATTGGAACTTTGCATAACCTATGGTGTACAATAAGTACTCAGTCAGTTTTAGCTGAATTTAATTGAGTTGGAATGTATTCTCGTAGACCCTGACTTAGAATGCAACAAAGATGACCTACCACTTTACAGATGCTTAAGATGGCTCCGAAAGCCATCTCTGTTCAAGAGCAGAAAAGCTAACATTTCTTGAGATTATACTATATGCCAAGCATTCTGCTAAGTGCTTCATGTACAGCTTTTCTACAGTTCAATAAAGTGTATCTTTTATCTTTTTTTCTTTTGCACATAAAGAAGCCAAAGATCAGTAAGATTAAGTAACCTGGCCAAAGTTACCAGCTAGTGAATAAAACTGGGATTCTACCTCGGAACAATCTAACTCCGAAGCTTTGTTTTTTAACCACTACGCTACAACCAAGTGTTCTTATTAGCCAAGTTAAACCACTGACGTGCCCACAGAATAGTTCCAAGTAATAAGTGTCACAAAATATGGATTTGTTCATAGATACTAAGAGAGTTGATCTGAAAAGTGCAGACAGTAGTCTAATTTGACTTCCAGTTCTAGCAATTTGACAATCTAAGCTAATTTAGAGACTCTCACATAACAACTAGTTGTAGAGCTGGATGGATTTATTTTTAATGTGAAATCCCTAATGTACTTAACAGAAAATCACATACATACATGCACATAGGCTCATGTGCACACTCACGAGAGAGAGAAAGAGATAGCTAAAAGAAAGATGGAGGATCCCTGTATGGAAAACAAGACATCGAAAATTGATTCTCAGCCAAAGTTACAAGATACACATTGAAAAGATCCACCTTGAGCCAGACTCCTCGGGCAAAACCACCAACAGGACTAACTCCCCTCAAAACTTCGTCGTCGGACAGTGTTGTGCACGCACACACGTGTGTGAGTGTCTGAAATTGTGACAAAGATAGGACCCACTGGAGAATAAGACACTGGAAAAAACAACAAGCAGGTAGGAAGAAAACTTGAACTAGAATTTCTACACATGAAAAATAGAGTGGTTTAAATAAAACCTCAATAGGCCGGCTCATTAGCAGATTAGACCTGCCTGAAGACAGACCTGGTACAGCTGGAGAGAGGTCTGAGCAATTCTGAAGACATCTGATGACTCAGAACAAATGTAAGAAATTCTAAGCACTGTGGAAAATACGGTAAGAAGGTTCAACATTATCTAACAGGAGTTAAGAAAGAACAGAGAGAATAGGTATTGGCAATATTCAATACACTATTTAATGACTGAAAACATTTCTAGAAAAGATGAAAGACATGCATGTTTCTGGGAGCATGCATACAAGTCCCAGGGAGTTTAAATAAATATAAATTCACACTGTTTAAGAGAATTGTTGGTCAAAGTCTAAATAGTTTCTCTCTTCTGTGCCATCATTCAATGTAATTAAAAGATTATTTTCCAAAGATAATAAATGAAAGGCTTAGAAATCCAAGCAAAAGTCATTAGTCAAAATAGTTTTCAACAAGTCCATTTATTCTCTACTAAAATGGCAAAAAACAAATCATCAGATTTTACTTTCATCGTTTTAGACATCACTTCCATTCTTTCATAGCCTTTTGTTGTTGAGGTTTGTTCTGGTTGTCCTCTGCATCCATCTGTGCAGAACTGAAGGACGCCACCTCCACAAGCGTCATCTCAGGGGTGACGAACCTGAAGAAGTTCGTCTGTGGCAAAGCTCTGTGGACACAATTTAGCTAGGGCTTCCCCCAGCAAGACCACACATATCCTAGAAAACCTCACAGGTTCAAAAATAGTCATAAGTTGTGTAAGTTGTAAAGGAAATCAGTTGGAAATGGAAGGGAAGAAAACTCAAACCAATAGAAAACAGGAAAGAAATAAAAGAAAAAACAGTATTTAATGAAAATACAAGGTATAATTTGATTAAATAAATCTAAATACACCATTAATCGTGATAAATGTCCATGTGCTAAACTTTCCAGTTCAAAGACAGAGTTCCAGTTTGCATTTTTAAAAAAGTAGCTGAAAGGAAAAAGAACTCATGGACCTGGGCAACAATGTGATAATGGCAGGCAGGAGGTGGGTGCGAGGGGACTGAATGGTAATGCAATAATAATAGTAAATAAATAAATAAATATTTAATAATAAAAGATAAATTTATACTAAATTATAATTATAAAAGTAATTATGATTACTTTTAATAATAGTAAATAATAAATAATTTAAAAGTAGCTCTATGTTTTTTTAGAGAAACTGTTATGAAGACTTAAGGTGACAAAAAGGGAAAAAGCTAAAGGATGGAAAATATATGCCAAGTAAATAGTAAGCAAACATTGTTATAAAAAGTGATGCTCACCCTGGCTGGTGTTTGGTGTGGCTCAGTGGGCTGAGTGCTGGCCTGTGAACTTCAGGGTTGCTGGTTTGATTCCTGGTCAGGGCACATGCCTGGGTTGCAGGCTGGGTTCCAAGTTGGGGGTGTGCAAGAGGCAACCAATTGATGTTTCTCTCCCTCTTTCTCCCTCCATTTCCCTCTCTCTTAAGAAATAAACAAAAAATCATAAAAAAAGAAGTGATGCTGCCAGGCAAATACAAAGCAGATATTGTTATAAGAAGTGATGCTGCTGGCCTTCGATGGACCACGGCCTCAGGGCAAGGCCGCGCTGGCAGCAGCTCAGAGGGCTCACCATCAGAGCTGTCTCCTGCCCTCTTCTGAATGTGCGCACTTCACAGTTTGTGTACAAGGGAGAGCCTGCGATCATTTTATTCTTTTTCCGGTGAATTTTCTTGAGTAGATGTTTAGCTCATTAATTTTTAATCTTTAAACTTTCTGCTTTCAAATATGTATATATTTATTTATGTGCTGTTTTCCTCTAAGTACAGCTAAATCCGTGAATACTTATATTAGTGTTTTTATCGCCATTTACTTCTTAATATTCTAATCTTCATTATGATTTCTCCCTTTGAGAAGTGAAAATTTTCATTTCTTAATATTTGGGTGCAGTTCTTTTTTCATTTTTAATTATATTTTATGTGAGGTATAAATCACACATAGTAAAAAAAAGAGGCAAAGTCCCAACTTCATGGCATGTATAGTCCAGTAGGGGTGAGCTAATCAGTACACAAGTTATCAAAAACAAACAATGTAATTTCAGATCATAACACATCTACGAAGCTGATAAAGTAAGACGTGTAGTAGACATTATATGACAAACTAATTTTGGAGTAAAGTGACCTCCTCTTAGCGATTCATTATACACACACATGAAAGGACGGGAAAAGCTATACAGCCTAGCTATTGTTTTGACATATTCCAAAATTATCTAGCCAGAAGTCTGTTTATAATGTTGTTCCAGTTGCAGGGACACTACCGGGGTGCCTTTCCCATACCCCTCAAAACTCAAACCCTGCAGTACATGCCCAGCATTGAGAGCATTCTCCGGATCCACAGCGGAGAGTGCTGGGGATGCAAGGCCCCTGGGTGCAGGCCCTCATCAGTGAGTCAGAGTGTTCGTCCAGGGATCCATGTGTGTCCAAGGGGTTGGTGGTTAGAATTCAGAGTTCTTCAACGGGAGAGTCAGTACGCTAGCCTCCTTGCTCCTTGGATGAAACAATATTTGATTGAAAAGCATGCTCTTTAAAATATCTCTCAGTGTGGCCCTGTTTCTCACAGTGGAAAACCTGCTTTATTACCCACATTTTCTTGACTTTCTTCCCTTTCCTATCTCATTTCCTGGCCCTTCACTATGCTCCTAAGGTTTAACCCAAAACACGAATTAACAGCTTGAAAGACTGCAGTGTTCCAAAAGGAACAGGGTTCGAGGATGGGACCCTGAAGGGCCGCCGTCACAGTTTCGTGATTTACTTTCACCAGAGATCAGAGGAATTTATTTGCAGTCATGAAATAAAGAACCATAGGCAAGTCAAGGAACACATTTTATCCCAGCAGAGAGCATATTTATGCGCCCTCATTCTACTTTTGGAACACCAGAAACATTTCTATCTTTTTTTAAAAAATAAATCTCTGCTGTTTATAAGCCACTCAGTCTGTGGTGTCCTGGTATGGAGCCTGGACAGACCAAGACGAGGGGTCAGCGGTTAGAATTCAGAGTCTTCAACTTGGAAATGCAGAGAACTCATAGGAAGAAATAGGTAGGTAGACTTCAATATAGACCTCTATCTAAAGACGCACGTACAGAGTGGGCGAAAGAGCGCCACTGTGACACTCTTTTGAGTTAATAATATTGTAATAATCATAACCTGCATGTCTTTCTCCTTACGAACAACTGTAAACCTACTTTGCCCACCCCTGTACATCTTAAGTTTCAGTAACCTCTAACTGAAAATTAATATTTCCTTCAATTGTGAATGTAAGCAACAAACCACAGAGTAGAATTGGCAGTATCTGTGACTTTCTAACCTGTAAAAATTGTGATTTTTTTGTATCACATTATGATTCTTGCACATCTTGAAAATTATTTTCACTTATGATGACTTCGGAATTATAGTAGTTACTATACACCAAAAATAGCTAGTAAAGATATGTATATATTTAATATATGTGATCTGTTTAAATATTTTGATAACTGTTTCTGATATATTTGGTATCCTTCAGAATCCTGATCTATTTTATGCATTGAGAAATATTTTTTCTAAGAAGGCATCCATAGGTTTCACCAGATTGCCCAAGGTATACGGAGTAGAAAAGGTTAAGAACGCCTAGAGGCCGCTGTTACTACCCATTTCATAGTTTTGCAGACCGAGGCACAGACAGCCTAAACAATTTACCCCATGTCAAAGAGCATATAAAGAGCAGAGCTAGGATAGAAAGCCAGGTAGTATCTCCTGAGTCCATGCCCTTAACCCTGTGGCTGCCTCTCTGAGATTCTATGACAGTTTCTCTGCTAGGAGGAGGCACCATGGTTTCCCCCACAAGCACTCTGAATCCCTAGTCCACAGCAGCCAGGTGTGCTCAATGAAACCACTTTTCAGCTTCTCCTTATACCATTCTGCTTGTTCTGGCCTTTGCCTACCTCTTTGAGCCCATCCCCCCGCCCTTTCTTCTCTATTTCCCAGCCACGCTGTCCTTTCTCCACCTCACAGCCTTTGAATTTAGTCTTTCCTCTCCCTATAATGTTCTTCCACCCCCTCCTTTCACTTCCTTCTTGTCCTGTGACCTCCGTTTCCATCTGACCACCACACAGAGGGCTTCCGCATTTAACTCATCCAGGTAAGTCTCATTTTTCTGTATATAATTGCTGGGTATTGGAAACACCGTCTCCTAATCCTGGCTTATTTTTTCACCTTCTTTAATAGAATCATTCAGTGAGCAAAATTCTTAATTTTAGTAAGTTAGATTGGTCAATCTTTTCTTTGATAGTTTGTACTTCTTGTTTCTTAAGAAATCATTCCCTCTCTCCGAGGTCATGGCAGTATACTTTTAGATTTCTTTCTAAAAGTTTTAAAGTTTTTGGAATTTACATTAAAGCCCTTGATGCACCTGAAATTGGTTTTGGTGGAAGTTGTGAAGTAAGGATTATTTCTTTTTTTTCCATATGGATCTGAAATATTTCTTTAAAATCATCTGTTTTGGGATATTTTAATTACAGAATACTGTGTTTCCGAAAGATAGAAGATGAGGTATGTAACGAAAAGGGAAACCCTGATGCTGTGAAGGACATGCCGTGAGTTGTGGTACAGGCAGGGGGTCAAACTCACTCTCACCGGGGGCCACACCAGCCTCGCGCTGCCTTCAAAGGGCCCAATGTAATTTTGACTCTTAACAGTTAAGGAGCAGTTACATTTATACAGTCCTAAAATTCTTTCAGCCCTTTGAAGGCAACCAGCAAGCTGATATGGCCCCCTGTGAAAATGAGTTGACACTCCTGGTGTAGAGGAATGAAGAAAGCACATTTCTGTTTTATATTTACACTGATTAATTTCTAAAGGGATTACAACTGACCAGTTTTAATTAAGTCCTCAAATTTTAAACTCCTTAGAAAGGAAGAAATGGGATGTATAGAATTGGCACTGTCCCTCTGTTTCAGATGCGACTTCTAGAAGCAGCCCTGCCTAGCACTGCGCTCAACAACTTGGCATTTAACACTCAGAAGGGAAGCTCCCGGAAAACAAAAATAGCAGGAGGAATGTGTGTGCATGCCTGCATGCATACATGCATGTTTTTGTGTGTTTATGTTGGGCTTTGTATGGTCACATATGTATGATAAGGGAGAAAATACAGATATGCAATGTGGCATTTCATCCTGAAAGATGTAGCCTCCCCAGTACATCACAATCGCAGGTGACAGAGAGGGAGAGTCCTAGTGACCATGCGTGCTGGATTATTGCTTTTACAAACTCTATTCAGCGAGTCACCCTAGTTACTTGTATCAGGCATAGGGAAAAAAAGGGGAAACAGAAGGGAGGAAGTGAGCAACCGGCAGACATTTCTGCTGTGAGATCTGTATGTACAGTCTTAACAGTTCGTATGTAATTTTTGGCACACAGGAAGACTTGTCAGGGCCTAGACTGTGGACTCAGAAGTCCTTACAGATGAATGAAGGGTCACAGCTGAGCATCTAGAAAGACAGCTGCCTTGCAGAAGGAGGAAACGATTGCAGCTGCGACCTGCCTACTGCGAGATCAATAGCATGGATATTTTATTCCCTTAATTGGGCTTTAATCTGAGATGGCACCAGCAAGACTCTTTTCAAAGGAAATGGGGGGAAGTTGCCTCTTCAGACATGCATAGAAGGATATTATATGGAATAAAAGGCCATTGATTTTCTAGAACCCACTAAGAATTGTGACTGAGTCTAATTGCCAATAGTCCTGCAGAACAGTAGTTAAGAGCTCAGATCCTAGAGCTGAACACCTAGAGTCCTAGTCCTGCACCCATAAGTTATTACTTGATTTTTCCTTAACAAGTGACTTTCTCACTGTGCCTCAGTTTCTTTATAAAAATGGGAAGGGGAGTAAAAACAGTATCTGGTTCATGGCAGATACCTTTTCAGGTTCAGATGAGTTAATATGTGTTAAATGCTTGATCAGAGCCTAATCGGTAATGTTACAGAATCATTAGACCCCTCTCTCCATAATTTCCTCTAGCATCTGTATATTCTCAAAGCGCTCGCTAGCATAGCAAACTGAGTTAGTGGGAAACAAAATGCTAACTGGTTTATTTTCCCATTGTTACTTGGCCTCTAGGAGACTTGACACTTTGTTTCTGTAAAATGTCCCCAAGGGGGAGTATATAGACTGTGTTATTGTTCCCAATTCTTTGACATTTCTCCCAGTGAGTATTTTACTTCCCTACCCATCCATTTGGCCCTGTGATGTGTTTTGGATGATATATTGTGAGCAGAAGAGATATATGAAACTTGTAAACAAAAACTGAACTGGTTATTTCACAGTATGGTACTCTCTTCCATCTATCTGCCTTGAGGCCAGTTAGGGGCAGCTGCAGCAACCTGGGTCCACTAATGACAAAGATATGAATTACAGTCATCTCTGATCTGCAACTGACCCGAAGCCTGGGCAAGAAATAAACCTTTGTGCTGTAAGCCCAAGAGTGTGTGTGACTGCAGTGTGGCTTGCATAAGCTGACCAATGCAAGGGAGGTGCAGTAGAGTGTTAGTTTGGTCAAAGACAGAAATTTTCAGTCTAGGGGAGGGAGAAATTGTTTAAGACTGAAAAACAGTGTGTGTGTGTGTGTGTGTGTGTGTGTGTGTGTTTGTTTCAGGGACCCACAGCTACTTCTCCTATCCTGCCATTTCTCTACCTAGAATAGAGGGCAGACCTGAGTAAAACAAACAGTTTAGCCCTTTTAAGTAGCAAGAAATGTTAGCTTCTAGACTTCTCAAAGATGCTTTCAAGCACCCATTTTCAAGGGTCGTGATCCATGGCCATGGATCTAAGGCTAATGGGGTCTCCCTGAAAGATTTGGCCTGGGTAAGCCCCCACAGGACTTCAGCCTAACCTGGGGGATTCGGGAGCCTCAGCAATGACTGGGATTGGGTGTTTTACCACTCAAACAAGGTTAGAAATTTGATTTAGAACAGTGCACAGCTGTGATGTATCGTGCATGCAATTGTGTTAATTATGAGTTCGTGCCTGCAAGATTTGTGTCACCCCAGAGATTTCACTTCAGTTTTAGGAGATTCTTTTGAAAAGCATGATTACTTTTTAAGACATTAGAAAATGTATTTCCTGGATATTGAAGCTATATCTGAGTTAGGGAACCATAGTCCCTGTGGTGATAAACTTCCAACATGGCAATTCATTACTTTTGATTAACATACTGTTATTGTTTATTGGCTGATACCTTTATCTCCTCCACTTTCTTTAGAATCCTCTGAGTTGTTGAACTATATTCACCCAACTTTTCCAGCTTAGAGGATTGCTTTTTAACTTTTGAACTTGCATTTTATCATCCACCAGTTTCTTTTAATATTCAAATTATCCCAAATCATTTATTCCACGAGTAACATTAAACTATTTGGTGTGTGTGTAAAGATATTTCTGATAAAGTAGGATTGTACCACGGCAGAGTAATCATATTGACAAGAACCAGTTTCTATCAGCAGGTATTTTCTATCGGCTGGTATTTTTTCCGTCTTTCATTTCTCAGATCTTATTTTAAAGTACCTGTTTTGACACTGCTTCTGCTAAAAGCCATTGCACCATTTCTCCAGCTTTCCTTAACAGCAAAACTCCTTTAAATTTTTGTCTATTTTTACTGTTTCCCATTCTTTCACTACTTTCTTAACCCCACCCCCACAAGGCTTTCCCCTCTCCCCCGACCCTTCTCACACTGCTGGTCCCCACTCTGTATAATCTGCTAATGAACTCCGGTTCCTCCTGGAATCTGACCGTGAACAGCACTTGACATCTGGTCACTCCTCCTGGGGACTCTCTTTTGTTTGACTTTTTGATAACACATTCCCTTGGTTTTTGTGTGGTTCTTCTTTCTTCCCCATCTCTTGCCATTGGATTGCTCCAGGACTCAGTCCTTGAATGCCTACTCTACCCTTTTAGTAATCTCATCCAGTTTTGTAATTTCAGATAAACTCATTATGTCAATGACTCTAAAATATTTATCTTCAGCATGGATCCCCCCCTCCCCAGCTCTACACTCGTATACTCAACAACCTTGTCAAGAGCTCCAAGTCTTTATACACATCTCACATTTGCCCAAAATTGGAATTCAGGTTTTCACCCATAAAATTGCTATACCCATATTTTTTTCCATCTCAGAAAATGGAAATGATATCTCGCATTCTAGTTGCCCAGACCAACTATCTGAAAGTTACCTCTGAGTCCCTTCTATCTTACCCAGATTCTGATGGCTTTACTTTTAAAAATATAAAAAATTCAATTGCTTCTATTTCCTGGAGTAGTCCAATCTATCCTCATCTTTGGCTTAGAATATCACTCCCTCCTAACTGGTCTCCCTGCTTTCACATTTGCACTTCCTCTAGTCCTTATCAACAAAGCAGCCAGAATTGTCTTGCTAAACTTAAAATAGATTACCTGAAACTTTCTGCTCATAATTTCACAGTGGTTCCTCATTTCTTTCAGAACTTAATTTACAGTCCCTACAATGTACATATAGCAAGTTCCACCTGTGTTCTCCTATCTCTCTACTTCTCTAATCTTTTCATTGCTTTTTAAACTTATCAGGCACATTTCTGTCTTAAGGCCTTTCACTCACAGTTCCTGATGCCTGGGCACTTTCCCACCAAGTATCTGCCAGGGCCACTCCACAGTTCCCTCCAGTAATTGCCCAAATGTCTTTGACTTGCCAATGCCCACTGATCCCCATACATCTAGACACCTCCATTTAAAACTGGAGCTCTTTCTGGCACTCCCAGTTTCCTTTATCCCTCTCTCTCCATTCAGCCAGACACTCATCCCTTTCTGACATACCACACCGTATCTTCTTTGTTATGTTTGTTTTTTGTTGTTTGGGTTTCCTTACTGGAGTGTGAGGGGAGGGAATTCTGTCATTTTTCTTCATGGGACACCTAGGGTAGTACCTGTTACCTATCAAATGCTCAGTAAATATTGGTGGAGAGACTGACAGAGGAGTGAAGTGCAGTAGGGTGCCTAGTGGTCACAGGCCAGAGCAAAAGCCCCCACCTTCTGGTTTGACTGACCCATGCTGCAGTGAGGGGGGTCCCCAGGGTTGGGTCCAGCTCCTGGATGACACTGAGAGTGAATGCCCCCTTAAATTTGCCACCATGGGCTCCACACTCATGCCACCGAGTCCCAGCCCTGGCTGGACAGGATGGAGTCTATTCCCTAACTAAAAATATTTGAACAGGAGATGATAAAGAAACAACAAAGTATACCTGAGTAAATTTAGAATTGTATCCCCCATAAATCCAGGTGCATAATTTCCCCCTCTCTTTCACAGAGCGCTTTACTGATTAGACAGCAACAGGAAAACAAGGCACTTTCTTCTGGGGGATGCAGGTGTCTTCAGGAAAAGGACTGTGATTTTAAAAGTCCACTACAGACAAAGTTGTGATGTCGTACATTAATTTTTGAAAAATGTTGCAATATCATCATTTACTTGACTTGTAACCAGTTAGACTTAGTATTTGATTCAATTCAGTTTAGTTCAGATATTAGCACTTCCTTCTCACATATGCAAAGGTCACTTAGTTCTCTGGGAAACTCTAGACTTCCAGAGTTAGTATTCAGATGACTTCTGAGAGGCCGCAGCTGCAGGCATGTCATTTATGCGTTCAGAAAGCCTACGCCAAACCTCTAGCTGGCATGAACTCTTTTGTATTCAGATCGTAATATTGCTGTCTGCTTAGGTTTTGATATTGAATTCACAAAAAAAGGCCCCCACAAGGATTCATTATGTGACCTAGTCCCTCAACTGTATCTAAAATGTTGATCTTTACTTCTTAGTATAAAGATTCCCAAGGAGCAAAGAGAGCATCCTAGGTGTTTATTCATTCTTTCCTTGTCTCCTGCTGTAATGGCAATTTCAGCAGAGATCTAGAACCTCAGTAAACAGAAAGCTTTCTGCATTACCAAATTAAAATTTTTTTCTGATGGCTTTACTGTGGGTAGTTTTATCATTTTGCTTTTATTTAAGTCACAAACTGAAATTGGCATTTTAAGTGCCTTAGCATGGTAAGTAATATTAGTTATAATGGCAATAACCAGAGAGCCAGGAGGTGGTGTGGGAGGAAGCACACGGGTCCCTCTTCAGAACACGCTCGTTCAAAGCCGCCTGACGGGACCCCTCCCTGTGGCCGCAGTTCAGCCGGCTTCAACAGTGAGCAGAAGTGGACCCGCTGACAGGCGTGGCATTCTGAGCTCCTTTTGAACTCCCGTCTCTCGTTAATACAAAACCTGAGCAGCCAAACAATAAGTCCTCCTCTCTCTGGGTCTCTCTCGTTCTTTGTCTCGGCTGTCTCTCTCTCTCCTTCAACCACACATGAAATATTTCTGTCCTTTGCAAATCACAAACCAGAGATGCAGGCTCCAAAACAGACCATGGGCTATTGGTTTTTTTCATAAGTGTCTTTTTAGAGAGGCCACTAGAAAGAAAGTTCCGGCAGGATCATGTTTGTAGATTTCTTTTTATGTCCCAGACCGGAAGAAGGAGGAGGGCACTGAGGGGTTGTAATTTATGTTTGGATTATTTATCTATACATTAAACACAGACTCCCCGGGAAGAGTGTTGCTTCCCACTCCGCAGCAGGCCAAGCCGGCCGAGCCCACACTGCTGCACCTGCCCTCTCTGCAGATGTGGTGACTCAGTCACCCGCCTGTTGGACCAGTGGGTGGCCTCCTGTCCAATCCCAGGTCGCAATCCAACTCTGAATTTCTGAAGTGAATGCTAATCTTACCTCTGTGCCTAAGACATGGATATGCAGTCAGCTTGCCTGGATACAGATCTATTCTGCCATGTGTGAACTTCATGACTTCGGACACACGGCTTCATGACAGATCTCAGTGTTCTCACCTGTAGAATAAGGGTAATGGTAGCTCTTCTGTTACATGGTTTGCCTGGGGACCAAATCCGTGTAAGGAGTTTGGCTCCGTGCTTAGTTTAGCATAGAGCACTCACTCTCTAAACTCTAGCTATTGTCATTTTTTATGGACACCATAGAACATCTGCCCCACAGATAGTTTTCATAAGGAAAAATCCTAAGGTCTGGTATATGCTAAGGATTCCCTGGTTTCTGCAGAGTCTGGGTTCATCCCAAAGTAGACCCTGAAGCCAACGTTTAGGTACAAGTGGTTTATTTGGAAGGTGATGCAAGGAATCACAATGAGAAAGTGGACAAGTGAGGCCAGGAAGGGAGGGAAGCCAGTGAAGGGTGTGTGGATGTGGTAGCCACATGTGGAAGCTCTGTCATGTGGACTCCTGAGAACCAGTTATTAAATTTCCTGACTATTGCAAACTAACTGTTAAGTAAAGCCTTGTTAAAAACTAAACAATATAAAATTTCTGTTAAATCAACTATGCTTTAAAAAGAATTCACTTGTAATTACCTTGTTAATATTCATGTTTTTGAGGCCATTTACTTCTATTATATCCAGATGATGGAAATACAAGGCCATGGCTCTGCATATCTCTTCCTCATCAATATTTAGTGATATGTCTTTGGTAGCTGGAAATGAGCCATGGGGGAAATTGGTGAATACTGTAAGTTGAGCCTTATTATTTTTTTCCCTTTTTCAGAGTTAGTTGTTAAACATTTACTAGCATTCTATTGTTGATGTTGGGGTTACTACTGTGGATAACTGAAGTTCAGTCCACTTGGGAACCCTCTAAGAGAATATATGAAACACATCTGATAATTCTTCCATGAGGTTTGGGAAAGTCAGACAAGGTTTGCACCGTGGGAATAACCTAACCTGCCCCTCAGAATCATGCCTCTGAAACATGCTTTTGTTCTCTGCTCCCTACTAAGGAATAGGAAATGAAATGATCATCGACTGACTCAATTACTCAAGCCAGAAACTTCAACATTTCTTTGGGGCACCCACGCCTGTACTTTCATTACAATTACTCACCAAGCCCTGTTGTTTCTATTGGATACGTCTACTTCTCTCCATTCCCACTGTGGCTGAATCCATATTTCACCTGAACTATGAGAAAGAGCTAACTAACAGAAATCTAGACATATTTCTCTTTTGGTTCTTCATATACTAGCCAGTGTGGCATGTCTTATATACAGACCTGATCACATCTCTCTCTGCTGCTTACAACCCTTCAATGTCCAGAATTCTTATAATCTGGCATTGTTTAGTTTTTTAAAGTCTCACTTCACTCCACTCTCCCCCGACAACTAGACTGAAGTTCTTTCAGTGCCACACGTGGTTCAGGCCATTTCACCGCTAGGATGTTGCACAAAGATCTCCTCTGCTTCAAACATCCTCCCCTCACTCCTCGCCTGGCCGACTCCTATTCATCTTTGGTTATCAGCTTAGATGACACTTGAAATCTGGCCCCCAGATATGAGGAGATTCCCTTCCCATGTCCTCGTAGTTCCTTTACTTCCAGTTACCTTTACCTTTCCATAACCCCTATTAGGTTATAAACCCTGGGAAGGAAGTGCTTGAGTTTGCATCACCTTGTAAAACAAGTTTCTAGCATAGTTCCTACTATGTAGTTATGGTTGAGCAAACTTTTGCTGAATGAGTGAACTGTGGAAGGCCATTATCCAGGACTCATGGCCCCTTTGTTTTAATCACTACCAAATCTAAACAGTCAACAATAGAATCAAGTCAAGAGGTACTGATTGTGGAAACTGAGCTTCTGAAAGATAGCTCTAGAAAAGTATAGACTTCTGTAGCTATCATTTCTACTTTCCCCCTCTGCTTAGTGGTTTTTAAATTAAAAGTAACAGTATTATTATTTGTTTGTTTGTTTTTATTATTTTTTTAGCTTTGACAGGCCCAAGAAATTTTTATTAATTCATGATTGCTGTTATATATTTGTGGTAAAATGATTTTTATCCTTGCAGTTCTTTATGGTTATGATGTTTCTATTTGAGCTATCACGTTGTTTTGAACAATACTTTTTTATTGTTGTTTATGTACAGTTGCCTCCATTTTCCCCAATCCACTTTCCCCACCCACCCTCAACCCTTACCCCCTTTGGCTTTGTCCGTGGGTCCTTTATACATATTCCTTGACAACCCTTCACTTTTTTCCCCATTATCCCCCTCTGGTTACTGTTAGTTTGTTCTTTATTTCCATGTCTCTGGTTATATTTTGCTTGCTTGTTTGTTGTGTTGATTAGGTTCCTGTTATAGGTGAGATCATATGGTATTTGTCTTTCACTGCCTGACTTATTTCACTTAGCATAACAATCTCCAGTTCCATCCATGCTCTCATGAAGGGTAGGAGCCCCTTCTTTCTTTCTGCTGTGTAGTATTCCATTGTGTAAATGTACCACCATTTTTTGATCCACTCATTTACTGATGGACACTTAGGTTGCTTCCAGGACTTGGCTATTGTAAATTGTACTGCTATGAACATTGCATAGGGTCTTTTGAATTGGTGTTTCAGGATTTTTAGGGTATAATCCCAGGAGTGGAATTGTTGAGTCAAAAGGCAGTTCCATTTCTAGTTTTTTGAGGAAATTCCATACTGTTTTCCACAGTGGCTGCACCAGTCTGCATGCCCATCAACAGTGCAGTAGGGTTCATTTTTTCCCACAACCTCACCAGCATTTATTGTTTGTTGCTTTGTTTATGATGGCCATTCTGACCGATGTGAAGTGGTATCTCATTGTGGTTTTCATTTGCATCTCTCTGATGGTTAGTGATGCTGAGCATTTTTTAATATGTCTTTTGCCCTCTGTATGTCCTCCTTGGAAAAATATCTGTTCAGGTGTATTTTTAATTATATATATAATCATCGTAAATAAGAAAATTATTAATTCATTCGCCCAAAATGATACTTTTCTCTAGATTTGTTTCTCCATTTATTGCAGTTGTGATCACAATATATTGTATTTTTTTTAAAAACTATTCATAAACAACATTTTGGTGGATGTGTCATATTTTATTATTTGCCCTGGAACCATAGCTAAAGTCATTTATCTTTTGATTCAATTGTTTAAACTATGTCTAAGAACATTACATTTTTAACTGCAATTAATATAAGCCTGAATTTCCAAAGAAAACTATTCTGCAATACATTTCTCTCAGCTGGGATATTAACCAAATAGAGTTTTCTAAAATTTCTGATCAGAGAATCCCCTGGTACTTTTTAAGAAATCAGAGTTTCAGGTCCTGCCTTTCTCTATTGCTGTGGAATCCCCAAGAGGGATGAGGGATCTATAGTGCCTTTACTTGTCTTGTAAGGTGCTAGAACAGTAGAACCAACACTAGACTAGGAGTCACAGAGAGAAGTCCAGCTCACACTAACTCTTCCCGCTGAGACTACAGAAAAGCTGCTTAATATCCCAAAGCCTAAAGTCTTTTTTACCATACATTTCTGATTCTATTTCTTACACTGTGCACTCCACAGGAATATTGGCCAAATCCAAGGCAAAAATAAATATATATTTATAACTGCTTTGAAATTTACACAGCACTACACTGACATTGACATGATTTGTATCAGATAAAGGGCACAAACCTATCATTTCTATTTGTATGGTTTAATCGATAGCATCACACTCTTGCTCCTTTTTCAGTTATAAAATCAAACCATTTCCAAATGCTTTTGAGTGAAACTTTAAATCAAAGAGTGGTAACAACTCACACTCTGGACAAAGCTTTCTATTTAGATTAAGTCTCAGTTTTCTATATTTTCTGAAAATAACATTTTGGCTAATCACTAGAATCCTTTGAAAGATTAACCCTTTAACTTAAAGATAATATTTTAAAATATTAAAAGTACTAAAAGTATTTAAGTAACTCTAACAATTTCTTATGCTATTCATTTAATAATATACCTACACAGATTGGTAAAAAGGGCCAATCTTACGTGTTTGTTTTTTGAACATTTACACATGAAGACTTGCTAACGGACCACAAATATTTATTCATGGTTTCGAGTAAGTAAAACATTAAATGTTAAATATTATATATGACATCTAGATAGAGGGAGGGAGAGAAGGAAGAGGGGAGAGAGAGGAAGACATTGATTACATAATGAGACTCTGCATGGCTCTCAGCTCTCACGGAGGCAGTGCGCCTTGGAGAGAACACAGGATTGGGAGTCAGACAGACAAGGTTTCACAAGTGGGATCTGACATTGTTAAGTGCAGTCATTTCAGGCAGGAATTCTACATACTTAAGTATGAGTTTTCTCATCTGTAAAATAGGACTACTAATCGCCCCTTGTTGGTGGAGTTTGAGAGACCATGCAGTAAAAGTCTGGAACAAAGTAGGGGTTCACAAACATTTAGTTTACTTTCTCTTATCACTGGAGCTAATTTTTGTCTTTCATTTACTCCAAGTTTTCTACCTGTCACTATCTGGCAACTTTTATTCAGTGTTGCTGATGTGCTGACAAGATAGATTTTTTTTTCTTCTTTCACATTTCAAGCTTTTGTTTCATATCCCAGCCTATTGTTCAGCTGTGATTGCATTTATCTTCCATTTACAGGGGAGAGGAAAGGAATTATGAAACAGGTTAAAGGATCGCAAATGAAATTAAATGACCTGCACCATGGGAAAGAAGCAAATACCAATCAATGCAGCCCTGTAGATGTAAAAATGAGACTGAGGCTGAGAAACCCATTCCTTTACTTCACCTCACAACGCTGTATTTGTTGAGGGTCTGCTTGGTGTGTGACAGTGTTCCAAATGTTTCCAGTCCTGGATGTGACTTTTACTGCCCTTCCTCTGTTTCAACACAATTGCCCCTTTCATTTTGCTTAGATTGTTCTTTATATCTTGTGCCATTCCCTTTGCCTTCCATCTCATATGTTACACTATTAATATTTGTCATTATCCCAGCATCATCATCATCATTATTACTTCTGGGTGCCTGTAGTATTTTGCTTGTCCTTCCTATTTGGTATTTGTTTTCATCTGCCTGATCCTGGGGGATACTGTATGTTTTGTCAGGATACTGTATGGTTGTGGAGAGCAAGGCTCCTGCCTTACCGTAGCACCAGAGCCTTGTCCAGCACCTACTGCAGAGTAGACACTTATTAGATACTTACTATGGGAAAAAATGGACAAATCTCTTATTTCTTTAAAGAAAAATTTTAAGATGTCCTCGTCTATGGTTTAAACTTAGCAGTTCTCCGCATGAAAGATCCCTGAGCATGTAATGTGATTAAAAGGGGATTTTCTTTGTTGTCTTTCCTTTATTAAATGTTTAATGGTAAATTGGCTTTTCCTTGTGCAAGGCAGTCTGTGGAGACCAAGAATTTCAGGGGGGAAAATGTGGCCAAGAGATCAGGGCTCCCTCTCTTTACCCAGCCCCCACTCAAAGGGCAGAGGCTCTGCCTGGACACAGGAGGCCACTTCACCAGTAGCACAGAAGTCCCATGTCACAAGAGACAGCTCAAGTACTAGGGGCTACCGTCACTGCCCCAGAGCCCTGTCTGTAAAGCACAAATGTTATTTGTGCCCCCAACTCTGAAACAGTAGCTCTGAGTTTTGTGCAATGGGAGAGTAATTCATAAGAACAGAGAGCTCTGAAGCTTTCCTCTGAAGGTTGAAACAGAACATGGGGAAGTTCAAGCCTAAGAGCACTCTCAAAAGCAATGGAAATTTTGGTGGCACATAGCTTAGAGGAGGCTGCTAGCTTCGTGAGAACAACAGGAAGCCACAGGACTTCTAGTTTATCAGAGAGAACCAAGGAAAACTATAGCTAGGCCCGTCTGGAAGCAGAACAAACCTCAAAGACTGGTATCAAAATCTGCCCTTGCAATGGCCCTAGAATGGAAATGGATCAGATTATTGAGCACTTTATGACATACGCCGTGTCAAAAGCAGCAGAGCAATCAGCTGGCAACTAGTGAAGCCTGACACCTGGATATCAGAGGTTTCACACTGTGCGGGAAACAGACCTCTCTCAATGAGATGAACCAAGTCACTAAAATAATGCAAATAAAGAGGACAGGCCCTGGAGAGGGGGAAGGAAATTCATATCAAAAGACGCTACACCATATTACCTGAAGTGTCCATTTTCAACAAAAAGATTATGAGAATACAAAGAAACAGAGTAAGTATATAAGAAGAAAGAAATAAGGATTATGTTTTATTGTCTTTGGTAATTTATTTATTTCTTAAAGTAACTAAATGGACAAGTCCTTGTTTTCCCAAAAATTTTATATTAGTATTATTTTATTCTTTGGAATTTGAAGGAGGGCAAACAGGAGGAAAAAAGTCACTAACTGGGCATTTGGCAGAAATGATCTTCTCC